>PISX010002566.1:0-157255 GCA_004024625.1 Mellivora capensis | reverse complement strand
ATATATTTATATATATATTTATATATTTATTATATATATTTTATATTTATTTTATATATAAATATAAATATATATAAATATAAATATAATATATATTTATATATTTATTTTTATTATATATTATATATTATATATATTATATTTATATTTATTTATTATATATAATATATATTATATATATTTATATATAATATAAAAATTTATATTTTTTATATTTATATTTATTTATATTTTAAAATAATAAATTAAATAAAAAATAAAATAATAAAATTATATATATATATACATATATATGTATATATATAAACTTTGAGGCTTCTGAGTTTTGAGAATTGCATATAAACCTGATGGATCCTCTGGCTCTCTTGAGGAATTGCAGGACAAGACTAAGGCACAGGGCAGGGGCAGGGGTGATGCTCAGCAGAATTCAGAGACAAGAGAAGAGCCCTGGCCTCGTCGTACAACTTCGGGTCTCAGTTGCCTTATCCACAAAATAAGGGCGTTGAAATAGACAATCTCTTGCTTGCCTCCCAGCACAAATGTGCCGAGATTCTAAGAAGAGGAAGTTGTAGGCAAGATGCTATGGGACAGGTCCTAGCTGCATAGACTTCCCTGCATCTAACTCCCCCATCAGATCGCCAGCCCTCTAACTCCCCCATCAGATCGCCAGCCCTCTTTAGAGCAGGAACTACATCTTTTTTTTTTTTTTTAAGATTTTATTTATTTGACAGACAGAAATCACAAGTAGGCAGAGAGGCAGGCAGAGAGAGGAAGGGAAGCAGGCTCCCCGCTGAGCAGAGAACCCGATGCGGGGCTCGATCCCAGGACCCTGAGATCATGACCTGAGCCGAAGGCAGAAGCTTTAACCCACTGAGCCACCCAGGTGCCCCAGGAACTACATCTTTTTATTGCAGTATCCTTAGCACCTTGCAGAAAGCTGCTCCAAGCGTAAGCCCCGAGAAGAAATTTTCCCAACCAAGCTGTTGCTCACACATGGAGGTGAATCCTGGCTTCATTTCCGGCCTCTGTGGAGAAGAGGTAGAGTAAAGTGGCTGAGCGTGGGCTGCCCGAGTTTGGATATGGACTCGGTTGCTGGCTGTGTGACCTCGGGCAAGTCCCTTCACCTCTCTGAGCGTCTGTTTCCTCATCTGTAAAATTAGGACAAGACTTCCCAGCAATGTCTAGCTTGAATGAGAAATTGATCTAGGAGCAAGGAACGCACAGGCCTGCCACGTAGTAGGCATGTGATAAGTGTCGGATCTCTTTGTTATCTCCACTGCTGGTTAGAAGGCATTACATCTTGAGCTGCTAAAAAATGTTGGCAAGTGTCTTAGTTTGGGTTCCTGCAAAAGGAGACCCAAAGGAAAGGATTCAAGGACAAGGAGTTTGTTGGGGATGTCCTCCTAGAGAGCAGCAGCCCCAAAAGAAAGGATTCAAGGACAAGGAGTTTGTTGGGGATGTCCTCCTAAAAAAGCAGCAGCCGGGGTGGGGGCAAGGAAGTGAGTCGGGAAAGGGAGACAGCTAGTGAGGGGTGCATGATAAAATCCAGTATCCCAGAAGACATCTGAAATTTGACTCCCCCAGGAAATTCTGGAAGCCAGTGGAGAACTCACACCTCAGAGTATTTACTGGCCAAAGAGTGAGGGAGCTGGGGTCCTCACAGCCCAGCCTGGAAGAGTCAGTAATTAGGAGCTCCTCCCTGGACCTTATTCCATGACTCTCACAGTGGCCCTGGGGGCCTCAGCGGGCCTTAGGTAAAGAGACGCAGGTGTTGGCAGTTGGGAGTGGGGCAGGTGCACACCGAAATGCTGAGAGGGAGGGGATGGGGCAGGGTCCCGACACCTTTTCTGGAAGGGCAGGTGGTGATGTCTCAAGTGGGCTGGCCCCCTGGGTCTAAGAGGGTTGGGTGGTAGAATGGGGGTTTGCCAGTCCTGATTGCTCATGGATCTCCACTCTGGGCACTGCCTGAAATTGACAGCCAGTTACCAAAGGGTAGAAGTGTTACCTCTCAGTAAGATGAAATCCATGGCTCAGGCGGATGGAGGCGACAGGAAGGTTTATCAAGGCCCTGGGAAAATTAACATTTGGACAGGGGACACTGGAAGAGCAGCCTCCAGAGGGGGGTCTCTTTGCATTTTTTCGGGCTGGTGCCTGCCAGCAGCTGGAGAACAGAGGGCAGCTGGGGTCAGCCATCCAGCTGGCCTCCTGGGGAGGGACGCCTGGATAGACAGATGCGGACACACAGGGCAAAAGGAGACTGGAAGGAGAACCATCACCCTGGCTGGAGGAGGGAGGCCGCCAGTGGACTTGAGGCTGAGTGCTGGCTCTGCCACTGACTTGTCGCAAGCCTGGCCTCAGTTTCCCCCTCTGGAAGAACTTCTAGCTCTGACAAACTCCAAGACTGAGGAACAGACCACGCTCTTCCCTGGGCTTCTCCAGCAGTCTTGAGCCTGGTGTATATTCACTGTGGCAAATGACAACCAGACGTCCTTGAACGCCTACTGTGTGTCAGGCGCAGTGCTAATGCTTCAGTCATCCTTCCTGCATTAGGATCACCCTACGGGGCTGGCACCATTAGTATCTGCATTTTGCTGCTGAACTCAGAGAAATAAAATTTCATGCAGTAAGTCCGGGGCCAAGTAGAGATTCAAACCCAGGTCCCCCAGTTCCCAGCCCAGAGCTCCTTTCCCTGCTTGTCACCATCTCCGGCCCTGGTTCCAGGACCTCGGTCACTGGAATTCGGAGTCCCGACTTTCCTCTTGCACGAGAGAGCGTGCTGTAAAGAGCTCACATTCTGGGTTCGAATCCCAGCTCAACCAGCTCCTCTCTGTGAAATCTTGCACAAAGCACACCTGGAAGGAACCCTGGGTTCTTTGTCTAGAAAATGGTCATGGGAGCCATGCTGGCTCACGAGGCTCTTGTGACAATGAAATGGGGGTGACATGTGTAAAGGGCCTGCCTGGCTCTTCAGTCACTAGGGAACAGGCTCCAGCAGACTCAGGTCCTTTCTCTTCTCTCTCCCTCCCGTCTGGACTTGTGCTGTATGACTTTTGTTTGTGGTTCGTTTGGGAATGAGGTTGTTGTGCTCAGGAGGTGAGGCCCTCCCTCCAGCTCAGCCGGTGTGTGGACCCTGGGGTGGGAGGGAATGGAAGGGAGCTTTCCTGAAAGGAATTTCATCCTAAAGTGAGGTCGCGTGGATGGCTCAGTAGGTTAAGTGTCTGACTCTTGATTTCAGCTCAGGTCATGATCTCAGGGGTCATGAGATCAAGCTCCACGTGGCTCAGCGTGGAGCCTTCCTAAGATTCTCTCTTTCCCTCTTCTCTCCCCCACCAAAAAAAAAAAAAAAAAAAAGCCTAAAGCTAAGCACAGCTGCGGAAGAGACCTCAGTTTCCCCATCTTCGAAATGGACACAGAAAGCTCCACCCCCCCACCCTAGATCTATTTGAATGTAACCAGGCTTTTAAAAATGGGACTCCAGGCTCTTAGAAAGATTCACTGTGGCTACTCTCTAGCCCCTGAGGTTACTGAAAGCCCCCAGGCCTCAGTTTACTCAGCTGCCCAGAGGAACATAATACTTGCTGTGCTGGGCTGGGGAGGGAGTAGAGAGGATGCTGTTGTGTCCTGCTCTTGGTCCCCTGCCTGATACCTAGGAAATCAGGAAGGGATGGGAGGGTCCAGAGAGGGGCGAGGCTTGTTTGAGGTCAGCCCCCCATGTCTCCACACCACCCCCCCACCGCCTCCCTTGCCCAGGAGTGAGTGGAGCCCAAATCCAATTAGCTCGGGAGCCAACTGCAGAGCATCGCCCCTTTAATATAGCTGGAGAAGCTGCAGAGATAAGTGGGAAATTAGAATTCTGCTGGGGTCCCCGAGACCCGCCCACTGGCCCAGGGGCCCAGCCGCCCTGAGCTGGGGCTGCAGCAATTCCCCCGGGGACCAGAGCTGTTTGAGCAGTACTGGGGGGGGGCACCCCTGAGAGCTGCTGATGAGGGCCAAGGTACCCAGCTGGCCTCTCCCACTACCTGCCTTCCCCCTGACCACCTATCGTACCCATTGCTTCCCCAGACAGAACTAACATCTCCCCTCCTGATCTCCTCCCACTTCCTCCTTCCTCAGCCCCCTGGATGTGAGGACCCTGTTTGGGGGAAGTTGAGCCTGGCACTCAGTTCCTGGTGTACCCCTCCTGCCCCCACCCTGGGTCCTAACTGAATAGGATCCTTCCCTCCTTGCCGTGGTGCGGACCCTGGGTGGAGCAGGAACCTAGGCGAGAACTGAGTCTGGGGCTGGGGGCCCCTCTGCTCTGCGGGCTCAGTCACCCATGGGCTGGGACAAGGCCTGGTGGGACCTCTCTAGTCACCATCAAGAAAGAAAGAAGGGTCTGCCACAGGGGATCCTTCTGAGAGTCCCAGAGTGGGCGCACTGATGAGGCATCTGCGGCCCCCTCCTCCAGAGGGGTATGGGCTGTCCCGGGAAGCCCCAGGTCACCACCACTGTGTTGCTGTGCTCTTCTACAGCTCCCTGCCCCACTCAAGACTCAGTTTCCCCTCCTGTATAATGGGGAAGGGGTTGCCATCCAATGGAGACCTATGGTGGGGGCCTAGATACCCTAGACCCACACCCTGGGAAGCAGGCAGGTCCCCCTACCATCAGCCCAGCGGCCCCGCCCCTGCCTCCCCATCTCCCTCCCTCGGGGGACACATTTGCTGCTGGGAAAGTTAATCCATTACAGTTTAAAGGCTCCGTTCCTTGCTGGCAGTAAATTACCTGCTTTGCATTTTGCAGCAACAACTTAACGGTATTAATTTATTGTGCTCTGTCTTTAACAAACATCATTATCATATTGCCAGCCAGGATTATGCAAATGGGAGGGACAAGGGAGAAAGAGGCCGATTCTTGTCCCCAAAGTCACCTTGATTTATTAACTTTGGGGCCCTGCAACTGGCCGGGCCTGGGAGGCCCAGGTGAGCAAGGTGGCCAGGAGGACCTGGGAAGTCTGGGAAGAGAGTCTTCAGGACAATGGGGGCTATCAGGGGATGTCCCCCTGGGAGGGGGAGGGAGGGACTGGTTGGGCTTAGAGGGATCAGCTTGCCCTGTGGCTTTGGATAAGCCCATTCCCTCCTTCGGGCCTTGTTTTCCCCACCTATAAAACGGCGAGTTAGATTCAGATGTCTTCGGAGCTAATAATATAGGAACTTGAGACTCACCAACACATTCTCAACAATGTGTGTGTGTGTGTGTGTGTTTGGGGAGGGTGGGCCCAGTGGGCCCAGTGGGGAAAGTTCTGGGACCACGTGACCCTGGACCAGGGTCCTCCTGCTGCTGGGTCCCTGATCCCTGTGACTACCCATCCCAAGTCTGTCCTAGAGGTGGGTGCCAACATGGAGGGGAGATGGGGGGACAGGGACTGAGAGAGGGACTTCTGCCTGGTTAGAGGCCAAAGGCCAGTTAGTGAGGGAGCTTCAGACTTCCAGGCTATGGATGGGGCTGGCTTGGGAGGGGAAACCAGGACCAGCTCAGATGGGGAGGAAGCAGCATTTAGCTTCTGATTTTCCATCAGTCCCGAGGGCTGGTCTGGTCTGGCCATGGGGCCTATGGAGGGTTATAGGCTCAGTCCCAGCCCCCTGCTGAGACGCCAACAGCCCCTCTGAGTTTCCTGGTGCACTGAGCCCCAACGGGATACTCCCAGTTGGCCTGCCTGGGTTGCTGGAGGCCAGCAACCTCCCCCTGCTTGCCTCAGCCCCCTCCCTGTCAAGCCTCCTGCCTCCGGCTGGACCTGGACACGGTGAGAGGCTGCCTGATTACACAGCTGGCTGCCCCGGCCACCCGAGGCCTGTTCCCCACCACCTGCAGCCTGGCTCTGCCAGGAACTCACTGGGACTGCTTCCAAGCACCCGTGGGCTCCAGCCCAGGGTTCTGCTCTGGCCATGGGGCCCTGCTCCGGGCCCAGCAGAGGCGCCAGGGTGGGGGCTGGAGAGGAGCCAGCAGGGAGGAGAAGCCACCGGCCAGGCCGGTCAGGCCCAGGAGCAGGCGGGGGAATGACCACGGCAGTGCGGGGGAATGACCACGGCAGCTCGGGGGAATGACCACGGCAGCGCCGGATATGTCTCCCTCTGCCTGCTGCTCCCCTAGGAGCTTGGGCTCCTGCCCGCCCCACTCTCCTCTCCCGCCTGCCTCTCTGTGCTTGCTTCTCTCCCAGCCCGGCTCTCTGAGAAGGGGTGGGGGCTGGGGGGGGTGACTAGGAACAGAGGGGAGGGGGTAGTGGAGGGGATGCAGGCAGGGGCGGGGGTGGCAATGCAATTTCCAGAGTTGGTCCCAGCAATTCAGGTGGTGTTGTGATAAGAAAGCCATTTCAGCACTGGGTTTCTAATCCACGCCCCCCTGCGTGTGCACAGCGAGGCTCCCTCCCTCTGCCCAGGACCAGAGGCCAGAAGGGACCGGATCTGCTCCGGATGAACCGTGTGGAGGAGCAGCAGCCCGGCCGGGCAAAAGCCTGTGGAGCCTTTTGTGGGCCAAAGGCCAGCAAACCCAGGAGGAACCGCGATGCTCAGTCACCGAGAAGGAAAAATCCCTCCGTTCGCTGTGATTCACACGGGCAGGCACAGTCGTGATTTAATTTGAGGCACACAGCGGCCCTTGGCATAAGTAGGGATCACTCGGATTTCCGGCCCTTGGCATAAGTAGGGATCACTCGGGTTTCCGTGGAAAGGGAGGCTCCGAGAGGGCGGGTGCTTTGCCTCAGGCTACACAGATGGCAAGTGTAAGGAGAAGAGCTGGTGGCGGGGCAGCGAGGGGTGTTGGGGAAGGAGATGGTGTGCAGTGTTGGTGAGGGTTTCATGGAGCCTTCCCCTCCAGGCAAGGACAGGAAGAACCCCTCCTTCACACTGGGCCACCTTCCAACTCAGCCGGAGCCCCCCACCCCACCCCCAGACTGGACTGCCCAGGTGGATGGAGTAGGTGGGGGGGCATGACCCATCCTCGGCCAGCAGGTGCCAATCTCAGATCTCCCAAGGAGCAGCCCAGCAGGACCCAGCCAGGCATGAAGTCCCAGGTGGCTCAGGACCATCTGAGCAGCCTCAGGAACCTGTCACTGCCCGCTGGGCCGGTGGCCTGTGAGGTAGAGAGCCAAGAGAGACAGGAGCAGGAGAAAAGGTTCGAGGGAGCAGCTGGCCCCGGGCTCAGTCAGGGAAGCAGCTGCAATTGTCCTGCTTCCCTAAGAGCCTGGCCGGGGTCCCTGCCCCCTTTCTGAGACAACCCCACCCAAGTCCTGTCCTCAGAAGCATCTCTCACCTCTCAGGGGCCCTGACTGGGAACTCAGACTTGCTGAAAATCTTCTAGCCAAGTTCCTTTATAGGCTCCTGGGAGCTCTTCACAGGCAAGGGGCAGGGACAAGGGCTGGACTGGGGCTGAGGGGCTGAGCTACTCCCCTTCCCCAGCCAGAAGAATAGCAGGGAAGCCCTGGGCCAGCACAGACCTTCCTGCTTGATGCTCCGTGGCCAATGGCTGGCTGCAGGTGGAGGGATAGAAACTGGGCACTTCCTCTGGTGCCCCTTGCTGCTGGCCCCCAGGGATTAATGAGAGGGGCAGAGACAAGGTGTGCACCTCCCAGACTTGATGCAGGAGAATTAGCAAAGGATACAAAGCAAGAAGCATCTTTAATCCTGTTTGTCTCCATCTGTGCCCCCCCTCCGCCTCTACTCCAGAAGGTCTGTTGGGGGAGGGGTAGAGGGTCACCAAAGCTGGACAGGATCCTTCCTCCTCTTTCTACCTGCCCCACACTGACCCCAAGGTTGATGCAGGGAGAGGCGGCCGGGCCGGGGCTGGGCCCACTTGGCCGTGGGAGGCTCACCAGAACAGCTGGTGGCGCGCGGGGCCGTGGGTGGCGGGGAAGCGAGCGGGGACTTGCTTTAGCAGGCGAGCTAATCTCATTTGGTTGCTGCAGCCTGAAGAACCAGGGCTGCATGCTAAGTGGCCAGAGGCAGCAGTACGACTCAGGACAGACCCAGGAGCGAGGACGGGACCTGGGTGCAGCCAGGAGAACCCAGAGGCTGGCCCTGCCTGGGGTGAGAAGCTATACTGGGCAGTGGCAAGGGGCAGTAAGGGAGACTGTGCGTTCTGGGGGGTACCTGCTGGGTGATGGGGATGTCGGGGTCACCCAGCACCTCCGTCAATTCTCGGCCCTCCTCCTTTGGGATCCCAGAGAGTGCCTGCCACTGGGCAGGGGACACCAACTCAGCTGGCCGCCTTCCAGGGAACTGTGGTTGCAGGGAGGTACCTGCTCCGAGGGAGGGGAGGAGCTGATGGGGGAGGCCCAGGGAAGGTGCTGGAAGAGAGGAGGAGGAGAAGGCAGGCTGGGGGGATCGTGAGCCTGGAACTCTCCAGGCCCTGCGCAGTCACCCACTGCTCCACGCCTCCAGGAGCTGGTGTGCAGGGAGGCCCACGACGGCCTGTCCACTACGGGATGACCGAGGTTGGGACTCTTGTGAAATGGTCCGAGACCTCGTTAACTCAGAGGGGGAGGGATGGAAGCACCAGGGATGCAGGTCTGGGGTTGGTGGAGGAACTGGGCTGGGAGCCAAGAGGACCTCCCGACCGTCACCCACACTGCCTACCCTGGCCCTCAGGGCTGCTGAGCCCCTCAGCTCCCTGGGAGAATCCTAGAATCCCACAGCAAGCTCTGGCCTTTCAGCAAAATCTGCAGCTCCAACATGGGGGGCTGCTTGCATCACGGTGAGAGGTGGAGACCTGCTGACCACCACAAACCCTGACGGGCTGCAGGCTGGATGGCACGCCTGGCACCCTCCGTGACTCAGTTTCCCCATGTGCACGAGGGGCCGCCGATGAAATGAGATGATGCATGCCCGGTGTCCGGCTCAGTTTTCAGTGTCAGAGAAGCCCTGTTATCCTTTTCCAGCACCACATCCAGGATAGTTCAGGGCACCAAGAAGGCACCCCAACATACTCACCCCGAAGCACTGCCAAGTGTCCGTCATCAGAGACTGATGGGCTTTCAGAAAGCAGCTCTGCCCTCATTTGCTGTGTGGCTGTGGGCAAACATCTTCCTCTCTCTCTGAACCTCAAATTCTCCATCTGTAAAGTAGGAACAAGGATACTTACCTTACAGGAATGTTGGGAGGAGCTGAATAAGAATATACATTAAACATGAATAAAACAGCTCGGTATGTGGTAGGTGCTCAATAAATATCTGTCCTTGCCCATAGGAGCTCCCTGCCCAACACTAACTTGCAGGGGATACACTGCAATCCAGGTGAGGTCAAGGACTCACCTAGGACCCAGGGCCCTCCACCCATGGAGGAACAAGAGAGACGGGATCTCTGGCCCTCGGTGTTGCCACCTGCAGAAGGAGACAGCTGGTTGAATCTACGACTTCCAGCTTGGCTCTGGGCTCTTGGGAACCAAGAGGCTTTGTTACTGTTAAGCCTCAAATGTGTGATAACCCCGGACTTATTCATGTTCTAGGATCCTGGCAGCTTAGACCATGTAGGACGTGTCGTCTTGTTATGCCCCTGCCCGTGCAGACCCTCCTCACCCCTGTCCGGGGGCACGGTTGGCTCACCTGAGCAGCAGGGGTGAGTGGACAGGAGAAGGGGCCCCACCTCAGTCCCAGCCGGCTGGAGCCGGGGCCTTGGGCGCTGTCCCCCTGCTTGTCTAATTTAATCACAGCTGTGTGCACAGTGACTCTATAAATAATTTTTAGTGCGACATAACCATTATTTCACTAATTGCTTCACACGCACCCCTGGCCTGTGAGATGAATTAAAGTTTGCTGAGTCAGCACCTTTGGCCAGTGCCGCTTTGGGGCCTGGGAAGTGCAGCCCAACAACTGTTCCCATGCCAGCCTCGACCTGGCACCCTGAGGGGAGGGCGCCACTCACATGAAGGGAACAGGGTGGAAGGAATGAGGAGAATGAGAAAAAGGGAGCTAACAAGAGTTGCCATGTACAGTTGTACAGGTTGTATACTGCACTAGGATACTTGGCCCAGGGGCCATGTGGCGACTGAAATGTAGCCCATACAATGCTCTATCAATGTATGTGCCCTGATGTGGAATTTTGTTGACTCAGAAGCGGCAGATGCCTTTTTGGGATCTGCACAAAGACGCTATAGGGACTAGAAGACCTGAAGTAACATCCATTTGGCAGGTTGTCAGGACTACCCCGTCAGAAGGGAAACAAAGCAGTCTATGCCTCAAGGGCGCCTCTTGGATTTTCAGTCTTGTGGAGATCAGGGTTCTAGGTCGGTTGGAAAGCGACCTTGAGCAAGTCACTCTGCCTCCTCTGGGTTATGTTTTGACAGTTTATGAAGCTCTAATCACATTCTGAGGTTGGGCCTCCAACCCTAGGCTCTGGCTCTAGACACTGTTCTTTCCACCATCCTAGCATATTCGGAAGTTGTAGAGGTGGCTTGGAAGAAAGAGTCCCATATTCAAGCATATTTGGGAAGCATTGGGTTAAATAGGGTTTCTTTTCTGCAGAACTTTCCAGAGAGGCTATAGTCTGCTTCAAAGCAGTGTGGCTTTCAGAGAAGGCAGGAGATTCCTGAATGCATTGGGCCAGTGGATTCTTTATTTTAGGGCTCTTGCTCATGCAGGGATCCTAGCTTCTATCTCTGGGCTTATGAACGAGTGGAGAGACAACTCTCCTCCTCAATATTATTCTTTTGTCTCACTGTCAGGGTGGACACTCTGAGTCCTGACTAGACTCTGGGCACGTCCTGACCTGCCCCCATCAGCAGATGTGAGTCTCCCTTCCCACTGGGGCAGCAAGGACCGAGTCCTGACTCTGAGCCCTGAGGCCACCAGGCTCCAATGTCCTTGAGGGCAGAAGTCATGTCTGAAGCCTAGCTCAGGGGCTGTCTGTCGGGTGAGCGAACGTCCAAAAGGCTGATCTGAGCGATGGGCGCCAAGGAACCTGGCTTCTTGCCGTCCCTAAACCCTACGGGCTGTGTGACTTCTGAGCTGATGGCCACTGGGAATTTGTGCCCACCTGAGCTCCCTGTTTGCCAAAAGTGGATCCAACACTCAGTCCTGATTATTCAGAGGAGCTGGTAACGCCAGGTGTGCGGGTGTGATTTCCACAGTGTAAACTGCATGACCGAAGCGGGAACTGTCACTAAGGTCTGTCCCCTGGGCCCCGGGGCTGGGACTGTGACCGGCCACCAGCATTCAAGGCTCTGTTGACTGAGAGCTCTGCTGGAGTCAGGCCCCGTCTCTGGAGCCTGTCATACATCCTTCTTGTCCAGGAAGCCTCACAGCACTGAGAGAAGACAGTCCTATCCCTGTTCTATGGATGAGAAAACTGAGGGCCAGAGAGAGGTGCTGGAGCTTCCCCAAGGTCCCACTGGATTTGAACCCAGGCCTTCTGCAGGCCTGGGTGTTCGCTCCACCCTCGCCTATTGGCTCCTGCATTACCACCCTTTTTGGGCGGGGAGACGGAGTGGGTTAGTAAGCAACGCCCGTGGTCCCCGTGCGCTGTCATTTGCTGGGTGTTAACAGCACAGAGGCTCCCAGTTGAGTGTCCCCGCACGCACCTGGCCTGGAGCTGCTGCTTTAGATCCGTTATTCTCCCCGCGAATCCTCCCTCGCCCCCGGTTTAGGGATGTGGAGACAGAGACGTGGAGTTCTTAGGTGACCTGTTGGAGTGCATGCAATTAAGGAACAGATGGCCCAGGTCGGTCTGATTCCAGAACTTTGCTGTTCTCCCCTATTCTGGGGCCACTGTAAAGTCCGTGGTCCCGCACAGCCAGCCCCAGTCTGGGAGGGGTGACCCACCTCCTCCTTGGCTCCAGGGTCTGACAAACCGGGTTCCTCTGGAGTAGCAGCCGGTAAGGCGTCCCCCAGGCAGGTCATGAGGCTCTGGGCCTCTCCTTCTCCACCCACCCCTGTGCCTGCCTCCCTGTGGGCCCTGTCCTTGTCACTTGGCACACCGCCGTGGCTGGAAATACTGAAGAATGATGGCAGAGCTTTGGCCCAGCTTCTCCAAGGTCTCCGTATAAGAGACAGGGAGGCTGGAAGGAGGAGATGGAGTGTGAAGTGAGTGCTGACATTCAGGATTGATGCACAGCTGTTTACACCCGACCTCCCTCAGCAGGCTGCCTCTGGAAGGCCGCCTCAGCCAGCCTATTCCTCGCCCCATCCTATCTCCCCGGCCGGGGTGATGCCCTCGCCGCCAGTCATAGCCGCACTCCTGAGTGGGGCATTCAAGGCTCCTTGCATCTGGCCCCAGCCTCCCTGGCTCTCCAGCCTCATCCCTTGCTTGCTCATTTATTTAAAAAAAAAAAAAAAATATATATATATATATATACACACACATATATATATATTTCTTGATCCCTTCTGTGCCTGGCAGTGTTCTAGGTACCGAAGATACAGCAGAGAACACAACAGTTCCTGGCCTCCTGGGAGGGACTGACAGTGAGCAAGGTAACAGACACACGTATGGTGTCGGACAGAGAAAGGGGCTTTTAAGAAGAACCAAACCAGGGCTGCCTGGGTGGCTCAGTGGGTTAAGCCTCTGCCCTCGGCTCAGGTCATGATCTTGGGGTCCTGGGATCGAGTCCCACATCGGGCTTTCTGCTGGGCAGGGAGCCTGCTTCCTCCTCTCTCTCTGCCTGCCTCTCTGCCTACTTGTGCTCTCTCTCTGTCAAATCAATAAATAAAAACTTAAAAAAAAGAAAGAAAAACCAGACTCTCCTCTGAGGAATCCATAGACAGAATTCAGGGGGTCAGTGAAGTGAAGGAGGGGGGAGGGAATGACATTTTTCATTTCACTAACTTTTAACTGAAATAGAGCGTTTGTTTCTCTTCAATCATAAATGTTGGCAACACAGCGCAGAACCATTAGCGATGCCTGCGACGTTGTCACCTGCAGAAATCGGGTATTTCCCATCATGTTACAGTTGTCGGCAGTTCAAAACATCATCAATACCCCTCGCCGCAAAAACTTGTGATCGTTCGGAAAACTGCCGCTAGCCCTTGTTCCGCGATGCTTTCAAAGAGAAGCCCGCATAGCACTCGACCTCACATGTGTTTGGTAAATATTTTGCGAACTCCATTTCAATATCATTGGCTTCTTTGGTGGTTCTATGAATTTTCCGTGACACATTTAGAAACCTTATTCTGGGAAGGGTCCATAGGCTTCACTGGGTGCCAAAGGGTTCATGTTCCCAAATGGGTTAACTCTCTGAGTTAAGAAGGATGGAGAGGGGGGCGCCTGGGTGGCTCAGTGGGTTAAAGCCTCTGCCTTCGGCTCAGGTCATGATCCCAGGGTCCTGGGATTGGGCCCCGCATCGGGCTCTCTGCTCGGCATGGAGCCTGCTTCTTCCTCTCTCTCTGCCTGCCTCTCTGTCTACTCGTGATCTCTGTCTGTCAAACAAATAAATAAATAACCTTAAAAAAAAAAAAAAGAAGAAGGATGCAGAGGGGCACAGTGTAGGTAGAAGGGTCAGGAGGGCCTCTCTGGGGAGGTGATATGTGAGCAGTGACCCGAAAGGCAGGGGAGCTGCTGGTGGGAGCTAAGTGAGGGGGAGGGAGGATGGCTGGGGAGGGCAGGAAGGGGCCACATCAAGCAAGGGCTCCTGGGCCTTAGTAAGCCTTGGGGTTTCGTTCCTAGTGGTATGAGGAGCTGCTGCAGGGTCCGGTGCATTCCAGTGTATTGATGTGGGGAGGCGACTTTGGGTGATGAGGGAGAATGGAGGACAGAGCTGAGCCGTGGGTCAGAGGGAAGCTCCTAGGGGAAGATGGGGATGTCTTGGAACAGGGGTGGGGGAGTGGGCAGGATGGGAGTGAGGAGTGGGAAAGGCAGCCCCGTCCTGGAGACACTTTGAGGCGAGGACGAGCAGGACTCAGAGGACTCAGACGGAGCGAGCCCTGGACTTTCACACTCTGTTTTCGCTGATGCTCGTTCCCGGGCTGTGCCTTCCTGTGGCGTCAATCCCGGGGCCCAGAACCCTCGGATTCTCCACCGTGTGGCAGCCAGCTAGCTATCCACTCTTTATCCAGTTCGCCCTTCTTCCTTACTAACAGATCCCCAGGATTATTTAGGGGAGTAACGTACCCACCTTAAAAGCCACATCTCCCAGCCTCCTTTGCAGCGAGGCTTGCCGCGGAGATAGGATAGGAAGTCTTTGGCTGGGGCCTCCAGGAACAGGCTTTTTAACGGGAGGTGGACTCGACCTTTGGCCTCTCTTCTTCCTCTTACTTCCTCCCTGGAACAGGGACATGATGGCTGGAGCCCCTTCCCCCAACAGCTTCTTAGAGACCATGAAGGAGAGATCAAGGACATGACGGGAACCTCAGCTCCAATATCCCCAAGGACTGAACCTCCATGAGAACTTCTCTTCACGAGAAAAAGAAAACCTTTGTGGATTCGAGCCACCGTTGCTGGCTCTCTGTTATTAGCAGTAGAATAAAATTCCCACCTGGTACAACCACAACACGATGGCCTGCGGGATGTATCCAGCTGAATAACACGAGTCCCTCAGGCTCAACATGTCTGGTGCTGGGCCCTACCATCTTTCTGTCAACGAACTTCTTATGGGGGAACCCACATATCCGGGGGAAAGAGAACTAACAGTACCAGAGCTGCACCTGCTCACGCACCTACCACCTTTCTATTTGCCCAGCTACCCATGTATCCGTCTGTACATCCATCCATCCATCCATCCATCCATCCATCCATCCATCCTTTTGTGCACGCATGTATCCGACGGACTTTAATCAAGTATCTTCTGAGTACTGGGCTCTCCGCTAGACACGGGAGCTAGAGATGTGAATAATATATTTTATTTCATGCCCATTTGCTTCTAGATGAGCAGAATATTCAGAAGCTGGAAACAATGACTGTCCCCACAGAGGGAGATTAGGCATCCAGAAACACGGGCATTTATTCCTTTCGAACCCTTTGAGTTTTGCCTCATGCGTATGTGCTCACTATGTAAACATTTTTAAATTAAAAATATATGTACATCTCATCTGGATTTTCAAAATTTGCTTTGCTCCTGAAAGGATTGGAGGCACTTCTAAGCATACACAGAGATGAACAGAGGCTGCCCTGCTATCAGGAAGTTGACAGTCTCCTGGGGAAGAGAGAAGAGTAAACAAGGCCCGTGGAGTGTCACATGAGGGGCAGAGGGCCGTGGGAGGCCACTTGGGCTGGTCTCACATGATCCTGGTGGTGGCACCGGGCCGCGGCCTCCAAGCAATGACGTAGCATGGCCACCTTTATCTTGACCCTGTCTGGGCCTGAACACCAAGACGCCCACCTCTGGAACTCGGCTGCATGGCCAAGACCCTCTCCCCCCACAAGTTCAGGCACTCTGGGGAGCTGGTCCCTAAGTCGTTGAGCCACATGTCCATCTGTCTTTCCAGGGTAGGGAGAGCTGGAACGGCAGCCTGTGGCTGGTGTGTTTATTCTGCACATGCCCCACTGGGCCTGGGTATAAATGCGCAGAGTACAGGAGGGAACTTGCCTCTGGGGCCCTGATGTCCAGCTCGGCCATGACCTCAGGCTGGGAAGCATCTAGGGCGTGGGGGGGCGCCAGGGCTGAGGGAGGGCAGGAGCCGGGCAGGGGGAAGAAAGAGAGGGCTAGCCAGGCTGCTTGGAGAATGCGGTCTTTTCGAGCAGCCCTTTGAAATCGAGCAAGAATAACTTTAAACAATAAGATGCTTCTCTCTCCCCCTCGGCTGTTGCCCAGGCAACGCCAGTGCGCAACAACTGTTTAGTTTTTTAAGAAACCAAATCCCCCTCCCTTTGGTCAGCTACCGCCAGGAAGATGAAGAGGCAGCGTAGGCGCCCCTGGCGGCCCATTGTGTGGGGACCGGGGTCAGCCGCCTGCAGCAGTGACATTTAAATCTGACGCTACATATTATATATGAACCTGGAGCGCACTCCTCAGTGACTCTCGCTCTCTGACCGGGGGAGGCTTCCATCTCCTGCCCAAGTCTGCCTGCTTGTGGCTCTGACAGTTTGGGGGTCACTGCAGAGGCTGATCTCTGCCTGCAAAGCCGCTGGTGGCAGTGTGGGTGTGGGGAGGCAATGTGTCCCCGACCTCCGAAGCACCTGACCCAGGAGAGTCCTTGTGGGCCGGAGGTCCTTGTAACCTCCTGGGACAGTGTTTAGGGCTCTCCTCTCCAGTCCAGAAAACCCTGCCTCTGTGGGGCCTTGGCCATTCACCCCAGCAGCTCACCGATTTTGCATTTTCCTGCTGGCCAGGCGAGCTGATGCCCATTATCTCTGTGGGGCTCCAACCCAGTGAGGGAGGCTTCTGCTCTCCCCAGGTTACATATAAAGAAACGCAGGGGCAGGGGGCTCTGAAAGAAGGCTAAGGCTGCACTTTCAGACAGAAATCCTTAGGACACTGCAAGAAGGCAGATGCTACCACGAACCCATTTTGTCAGATGGGGAAACTGAGGCTCGAAGGGTCCACAGGACAGCTAGCTGGCATGGCAAGATTTGGACTGGGGCTAGCCCCACCGCAGAGCCTGTGCTCCTGTGTCCCACCCCAGGCTGCCTTGGTGAGGTTCTGTGACGTGGGGACAGAAGGGCAGAGCTTTCCTGCTCCTGGGACTTGGCCCATCTTCTGGAAGGGCGACCGGGCTGCCCATGTGGCCTCTGAGGAAGGAGAGTGGTGAGCTTTGGCCTTATGACGTTCTGGATCCTCAGGCAAGGTCAAGGAGCGTCTTTAAACCCTCCCATGCTTGTCTATATGATGGCAGCCTGGTTGGAGAGGGGCCTGGTGGCCACTTGGAGAGAGCTGTCCCCATGGGAGGCTGCTGGAGGCCCCGTGCTGGGCACTCTCCTCGCATTTAATCATCCAGCAACTGGGGACACAGGTATCATTGTTCAGTTTTCAGAAGAAGAGATGGAGACCCAGGGGGGCGGGATCTCTGGGCCCAAGTCAGGGCTGAATGCGAGTGTGCAAAGAGATAAAGCTGGGGAACAGGTCCTGGCACATAGCAGGTTCAGAGCCAGGGCGGGCTCTAGGCTCCCAGGAAGAGAAACAGGGGCTTGGTCTCCTGGGAAACAAAACATGGGACGAAGCTAAATTTAGAAGAGCCAAACCAGGTTAGAACAGGCCCCTGATCCAAGCTCAGCCACGAAATCAGGCCGGGAAATTGGCTTCAGCCACAACAAAAACCTTGAAGTCTGGGCGCTTGTGAAAGAGGCTGCGGTGGGGGAGGGCGGCTGCAAGGCTGGGCTGCTGGGCTCCTCTGCTGTCTGCGGCTGCAGGCTGCTGGCTGCCGTCTGCTAGGGCCCAGTGAGGGAGCCCACAGCTGGCCCAGGTGGCCTTGACCCCCAGTGACAGGGAGCACAGGCCCAGAACAAGGCGTCATCGCCAGGCAGACACCTCAGCCCGGGTGGGCAGGTCCCTCCGCGGACATCAGGGGAGGGGGAGCTCCCTCTCCGCTGCCTCCCCCACCCAGAAGCCCTGTCCCCCAACAGCTCAGGGCAGCTCGTTTAGCACCGCTAAGTGGCAAGCCCGGAGGGGCTGCCGCGGGAGGGGCCCGGTAATGAACTCCTATTGGTTTCCTTCAGGAGATCACTGCCTTAATTTACGAGGCCTGAGCAGCTCTCATTTCCCCAGTGCACGTTGAGTAATTAACTATTAATAAAAGCATTACCGAGTTAACCACGGGGGCATGTTTAATTCATGGGGCAGCCCTGGAACAGGACGGGAGGCTTTGGCTCAGTGGGGGATTCCTCCCAGAGCCAAATATTGCCAGTGGGAACCTGCCTCGCCACCGGCCCTGGGCCATTCTTGATAGCCCTAGCCAGAGGACTGTCCCTGGAGGACAGTGAGACTGCTGGCATCCCAACCAGAGGGATACCCAGTGGACAGCCGGCCCTAGTAGGTGTGAGTCCCACTGGGGTTGGCTCCGTGCTGTGATGAGGGAGTGAGGTGAGTGACCTTGGGCAAGTCACCTGGCCTCTCAGAGCCTGTTTCCCATCTGGAAAGTGGGGTGGCTAATAACACGGAACCTGTAGGGGTGGACTCCAAGAGGAAAGGAGATCACTCATACCTCTTTGTCTTTGCATCTACTCTTCCTCCTGCCTGGTATGCCTTTCTCCTTTTGTCTGCTTGGCAACTCTTATTTCGTCTTCAAGACTGTTCAAAAGGGTCATCTCCTCCTGCCCCAGGCAAAATTGGTTGGTCCCCTTTCTGTCCCTCCCATACATTCTTCTATTATACACTCACCCATCCGTCCATCCATCTTCCCATCTATCCATCCATCATTCATCCATCCATCCATTATCCATCCATCCATTATCCATCCATCCATCCATCATCCACCCATCCATCCATTATCCATCCATTCATCCATCCATTTATCCATCCATCCACCCATCCATCATCTATCCATCATCCATCCACTCATCCAACTATTCATCGTCCATCCACCCATCCTTCATCTATCCATCGTCCATCCATCCATCCATCCATCTTCCCATCCATCCATCCATTATCCATCCATTCATCCATCCATTTATCCACCGATCCACCCATCCTTCATCCATCCATCATCCATCCATTCATCGACCCATCCATTCTCCATCCATTCATCCATCCATCCATCCATCTACCCATCCATCATCTAACCATCCATCCACCCATCCAGTCATTCATATTTATTGAGTACCTATAGTTTGCATCTCTGATCATGTTGTTTTGAAGTTTTGGATAAGCTTGTCTTTCCCGAGACTAGTGGTTCTTAATCTTTAGGGGATCAAGGACTCTTCCCAGAAAAATGCATATATGCACATACATGTCATGTCGCCTCCCTCTTCAAAGATTTCTGGTCATCCCTGAAGTCAGGCTGTGGACCCTGGGAGTGGTGGATGCTGTGAAGGGCTGCTCAGAACCCCCTCTGGGATTGAAAGACTGATTCTCCCAGCCACCGGGATCTTGGCTGGAAGATGGCCCTCAACTGTCAGCCCTCTTTGGAGACTGTTTTAATTGGAAGGCAACTGTCTCACCCAAAGTCATGCCTTCATCCAGGGTAGGCTCGCTTCCAGTGACAGATCAGTGTGGAAGTGCAAAGGCTTTTCGCAACGTCGGGTAAGTCTGAAGGGTTAGCCCCTTTCCAGGGCTCTCTGTCGGGACTGCCTCAAAGCGGGACTTCTCCCCCTGCCCAAACTTACATCCTTACCCTCCCTTCCACAGGTGTTTTCCCCAAGAGCACTTTCTAAATAAGGTCCTCCACACCGATCTCCAGTTGTGCATCTACCCCAGGAAACCCAGTGGATTAAAAAGCCCCGTGGAAGTTCACTGAGGACAGCAAGCATGTCTTCATGACTTCTGTATCTCTAGCAGCTCTTACTGGCCCGGGTGCACAGTGGAAACTCTGGAAACAGTTATTCAATGTATCTTTGTGCATTTTCTCTTGGTTCTCTGTTCTGTCCCTCTGTTGTCCCAGCAGGAGAGTTCTCATCAGACACCCAGGAGAAAGGGACAGCCCTGCCAGCAGGATGCCGGTGGGACCAGAGCTGTGGGCCTGTTTCTGGGAAATGCACTAGTTGCCGACGAAGCTGTAAATAGCCATGGGAACAGAAGTCAAGCTAATTGGTTGTTACAAAGCAGGGGCAAAGGGGCTTGGCTGCTGTTAGGGCTGTGTGGTTAGGGGTGAAGTCTCAAGGGCATGGCTAGGAGGCTGGAGGATGGCAGGAATGGGTGGTGCAGCCTTTTCTGGCAGAAGGAATCATTTAGAAGTTTGACTGAGGTCCCCGGAACCTGGAAAATCTCCACTTCAGTTTCCACTGTTGGGAATTCCTTTACAGAACAAATATCTATTAAGTGTCTCCACGGAGCCAGGCATGGCAGGCAGGATGGCTCCTTTGTAAAGCCGGGGCCCCCATGCTTGTGCCCCTCCCTGGCTTTGTCGCCTGGCAAGTGATAGGACACCCTGGCCGCTGGCATCTGCTGAGCGGTCCCTAGCATGTACCCAGCGCTGTGCTGTTTGACACAGATGATTTGATTTCATCCACACAATAGCTTCGGTAAGAGATATGGGTTATCATTTTTCCTTCTTTACAGACGAGGAGGCAGGCCCAGAGGGGATCAGCAATGTACCCAAGGCACATACCTCGTCATGGGGCGAGAGGAGGAGAGGAGGGCTAACTCCAAGTCTGGTGGGGTCCCGAGGCTGCTCCCTGTCACAGCGGAGCTTATCCTTCATGAGCTTCATTTCCACAGCTCTGAAATAGAGATAATCCATCCCTACTGCCCTGGGTTGTTGGGGACAAGTCACCCCTGTGAAAGGGTACCCAGCAGATATCCTGTTCTCCTCCCCAGTTCCCTCGTCCCCTGCCTCCACACTTCCCTGGGGCTGGGAGGAAGAGGGGCCCCACTTGCTGTCTCTCCAAGAACACCCATCCCTAACCTAAGTCCAGCACAGCGCCCGGCATGTGACCAGTGCTCGCTGAGTGTGATCGACCCAAATGGGTGACCTGGGAGTCCCCACCCTGTCCTCTGGATTGCAAATTGGGGACCGTCCTCTCAGTCCAACATTACTGCAGGATGCAGAGAGCTGTAGCAAGTACTGCGGAGACAATTCTATCCGTACCAAGGGACTCCGCTCTCCAGCCACCAGGTTTTCCTGTTTCTCTCAGCAGCAGGAGCAGAACCAGACCCGGGTGGCCCCCCAAGCCCAGGCAGAGAAGGGTGCCAGGATGAAGATGAAGGCATTTCGGGTCCTGGTCCTCTCTGGGGTCTCCCCCCACGGGCAAACCCAGCCTCTTCTCCTCCCACGACCCCCACTGCAGACATCCTCATGTAATAGGGGCGTTAACCTTCCTTCCCCCTGCCCGGGGGAGAGACTATGGGCATGTAAGCATTTAAAACTTGAACCCGCAGGTCAGCCCTCCTTCCGCCCTCCTCTGCCAAAGCCCCAGAGTTGGAGGCCGCGTGGGGACAGACGCCACAGCCTTAGAGAGACAAGTCACATCCTCAGCTTCCCTCGACCTGTGCAAGCACCGAGTTGCCATGGCGACGCTGCAGCCCCGAGATGCAATGGCTGCAGACGGCATGGGTGCTTCCAGGGCTCGCGGCCCCGGGTGGACGCTGTCTGGCCCAGAAGGCCAGGCGATCGGGTGGGCCGGGTGGGGGAGGAGAAGGAGGCCTCCTCCAGGCTCAGCTGGTAATTGCTGCTAAGTGAGGGGCTGTCATTGAACCCAGTACGCGGGCGCTGCGGCCCCGCTCTGCACCCTGTAATTACTGCACCAGACAGCAGCGCTTACTCCCCGGGTAGGGAGAGGGCGGGCGGTGGGGGGAGCAGACAGGAAGCTCTCATCCACCTGAGCCGGCGCGGGGCTGTGGCAGGCTCTCCCGCCCAGGAGCAGAGGTGGGAGGCCCCCGGCCCCTCCCCTCGGCTGGCTGGTCCCACGTCATCCGTCATGCGGTGTGGATGAGCTTCTCTCGTCCCGGCCTCTGAGCCCGCAGAATCGGGGCGGGGGGGGGCGGGGGGGGCGGGGGGCGGCGGAGGGGCCGGCCCAGGTAAGGCCCCACAGCAGGGGAGCTCTCGGAGGGCGACCTCCACTCTCAGAGGGAAGTCGGTCTGCACTGGGACTGCGGGGGCGGGCGCAGATCTCCTTCCAATTCCTCCTGAGCCCCGAGGCTCTGAGGCCCTCAGGCTAGTCCCGCCCCCTCCGGGGCCTCGGCTTCCCCGCTGGCTCACTGCCCGCGGGTCTCCAGCCTTCTCCGGGGTTTTCTACACAGGGGCTGGCAACCCAGCGCCCCGAACAGACTCCTGGTTCGGGAAGTGAGGTGTCCCTGGGACAGAGCCACACCCTTTTGTGTCTGTCCGCCTTCCTGCTCTGAGGGCAGAGGGCGACAGAAGACGCGAGCAAGCACGGCCGGGACTATCTGGCCCTTTACGGAAGTTTGCTGACCTGTTTCTGAAGTGTAACTGTCTTCCTAGGCTTAACGGAGTGTGCTTTTGTGGCTCCGATGGGATTAGAGCAGTCGGTGACAAGCCCCGTCCTGGTCCCCGTCCGAAGACACCGCTGTCCTCTTCCCAGGACCCCAGCCTGGATCCTGAGCGCGGCGGCCGGCTGGGTGGCGCCCGGGGAGCCGCGTGGTGCAACGGCGCCACCTGCTGTGGGTGCCTCGAAGCACTTCTGCCTGGCAGTGCCAGGCCTTGGGGAGGGGGCGAGGAAGGGGGGGGGAAGCCGGCCTTTGAAGCAGAGGCCAGTTTTCAAAAACCCTGGCACATCAGAGCAGGATCTCGCCCAGCCCTCTCATTTTATAAAGGCTGGAGTGCAGAGCGGGGGGGTGTGACTGGTCCAAGTCAGGCGAACAGAAATTCTGCTCAGATCCCCGAGGCCCATAAGCCAGTCCATCTGCATCTCTTCCATGGGCATGTGCCTGGCACAGGACCTGGCTGTGAATCCTAGTTCTATCACTCGTGTAGGGTCCTGATTCCATGGTTGTTGAAAGAATTTGCCAAATAAACACTTATATATAACATTTAATCTACTATCAATATTGACTCAGTCTTCTGGATAACCGAGAAAATTATTCCCATTTCACAGAGAAAAACACTGTGGTACAGAGAAGTTAAGCTGCTGAAGGTCACACAGCTAGTAAGTGACAGGACTCAAATCTAGGCTGTGAAAGCCCTAACAGCCCCAGAATGGTGCTCTGTTCATACTTATTTTCCTGCCTGAAGGTGTGCTGGGGCCCCCAGAGAGGGCACTGGGACTCCAAGGGCACAAGAGATTCAGGAAGCCTGGAGTCTGACCAGTCATCTGAAGGCGGCCCCCGGCAGCGAAAGAAGGGGAGAGCGAGGTCCACACTGCCCCCTCCAGCCCCCACTCATTTTGGCAACAGCAAAGTGGCCAGTGGACTATAAATCCTTTATTTCCAAACTATAAATAGACCTGTACTGAGAAAAGACACGCTCCAGGTGATGAGGCTCCAGCCTTGGCATCTCCCCTTCCCAACTGCTCCGCAGTCTACACCCGGCCCCTTAGAAACCGGCTCTGCCCCTGGAAATCACCACCTGGGCTGTCAAGCGCCCAGCAAGCTGCGGAGACCAGCCCGCCCCCTCAGCCGGTGGGGAACATCTGGGTCCTGCTCTGGCCTGATGCTCCCCACTGTTTCACCAGCGACCTGCGGGAGCCCCGCCGCGTGGTCATACGCTCCCCAAGGCCCAGCCTGGGGGAGTCCCAGGCCCCTGCTCTCGGGCTGCAGTGAGATTCGAGGCCTGGGAGCAGCCTGGCTCCCCGCCAGTCCCCTGGCTCATCACTGTTGCCCCTGGGCCACAAAGTACTCCCCCTCCTCGTCCTCGTCCTCCTCGGGCCGGCTGCTCCGGAGCAGCAGCTCCAGGTCGGGGTGGGAGCCCAGCCCCTTCAAGGGTTTAGGGCCACCGTCACCTGGGGAAAGAGAGAAACCAGCTGTAGACCCAACTACAGTTTTCTTGGTGATCCCCGATGTGTGTGTCAAGTTGCCCAGGTCCCACCTACTCCCCTCCCAACTCCCTGGAGATGACCAGCTTCTGAGTGGGGGAGCGGGGGTGGGGGGGCATGTGGAGACGGCTGTGGCCCTGGGTGAGTGGAGCCACCTGCCTTTCCTGGCTGGGTGGCTGGGGCCCCAGGGCTGGGTCGAGGGGAGATCAGAGGGGCTGAGTCATGGGGGGAGCACCAGAAAAGCAGCTTCTGAGCGGGGCTCGGGTTACCTCTGGCGTGGAGGGCTTTGAGAGCCACGTGCAGGGAGATGCCCGAGAGGCAGAGTGCGAAGCCCAGCCAGTTCAGGAGGCTGATCTGATCCCCCAGCAGGTGGGCTGCCAACAGCAAAGTGCAGACTTCCTAAAGGCAGAGGGGCAGGAAGGGGAAGCGGTCAGGAGTTGGCTCCTTTGCAAGGAAGGCAGATGGTGGGGGCACTGGGCACAACCGCAGGGCAGAGCCTGGCCTGCCAGAGTTCTTGGGGCTGGGGGCGGCCTGGCCAGCAGGGCAAAATGGGGGCTTCCCTGAGCTCAGAGGACCAGGCCTGCCTGCAGTGCTTTCCTCCCTTTGTGCTACTAAGAGGCAACAAGGGAAGTGCTCTGCACAGCGTTCTGTCAGGGTTAAAAGAGGCGAACCAGACCCAAGGCAGGGAGCAGAGTGTCCAGCCTACAGCCATGTGCACAGGCGGGAAGGAAAGCTGTGCTTCCAGAAGGCACCCACACACGGAGGGCGCGATGCTGCCACAGGAGAATGCCGCGTCACCCTGGGCTCCACAGGACACACGCCGGCCTCAGGGCTCTGCAGACATGGTGGCTGCCGGTAGGACTGGTGACATGACTCATTCTGAGAACCGCAGCTCATGCCTCTTCCTAAGCCCCTTGGGGAGACTTATGGTTCTGGGTTTAGGCAACACTGCTCTGGCGCCAGTGTCTGTCTCATCAAGGAGAAACCGTGCCCTGCCCCCATGGGCTGAGCAGGGCGGTGTGAGGGGTGGCAGGGGAGGGGGACGCCTGAGAACAGAGGCATATGTGCTACTGGGCAGTAGTAAAGGCAAAACAGGCAAAGAAAGGGCACATGTGCTAGTACTGTCTCTTGCTGTGACCATGGCAGACATTACCAATCAAATCACAGACCCCTTTCCCAATGAGTCTGGATAGGGCTTCTCAACCCACAGCTCCAGGCCACTGCCAAACAACCAGAGACCAGAGTGGGCATTTATGGTAACAAGAGAATGCACCCCAGGCCCAGTGGAGTCAGAATCCCACCTGCTGGGTGTGTGTCCTCCATCTGGGAACCACCCTCCAGAGCTGCGGCCAGGACGGGAGGGAGTTTCAGATGAGAGCACCCTAAGCAGGCACTCTGTTTCGTCTCTGCTGGGGTCTGGGGCGTGGGAGCTGGGACAGAAGCTGCTACTGAGCCTGGGGTCTGTGCTGTAAGACAGGCAGGACTGGGGCCAACCCCACGTCTGCACCTTAAAAATGCCAGCAATGGAGAGGGTGAGGCTGGAGGTTCTGGAGACCAGGAGGAACTCAGAGAAGCCCAGACCAAAGGCGAGGATCCCTCCAAGGAAGAGGCTCCCCAGCACCCGCAGGAGCAGCCCGGTGTCCTGGAAACGGAAGATCTTCTCCGATGTGGACAAATGGAGACCTGAAAGCAAAGGGAGAGAGTGGGAGGCCATGTGCTGGTGTCCCCAGGGAGTGGGAGACCCAGCATGGGGCAGTCACCCCCCGCCCCAGCCCTACTCGCTGCAGCCCTGAGGAGGGGGATGGCAGGTGGAAGAGAACACTGTGCAGACAGCCTGACACCTGGGGACCCAGGGAAGCAGCGATGGCCCCCCGCGTGTCCCCGTGCTAGGGTGGAAGGCCTGTCCCCTCCCACAGTGCTGACCTGCCTGTCTTTGGGAAGGAGTATGACTTCGCGTGGCCTCTGCAGCTGTGCTAAGTAGAGGACCAAAGAGAGGCGGGGCGGCCCATCAAGTGACAACTGTTAGCGTCCTGGGCCCTGAGGCGAACCCTCCCTCTCAATGTCAGGTGGGCCACCGAGCAACAGGACCTCATTTCATCCTCCCAAACCTTCCCCACTTTAATCTGGGTCTTCGCCATCAAACAGCTGTGGGACGTGCCTGAGACATGTCCCCTCTTGGGACCGTCCCCTCAGTGATAAAATGAGAGCATTTCAGCCAGACCTGCGTTTCTCAGACAGTACAATGTGGGGAACGGTTCTCAAGAAGTAAACGCACACACATAAATATAGGACAAAGCCTTGTTCTTGAGACACGCCCACGGGCCCCTACACACCAAATTTGGCGTGGCTTCTAGAGGGTTCCTGGCCCTCCAACACTGTCCCTCCGTAGGTGTGTGTAGAAAAGGCCCCAAGAGAGGCACAGAGCAGGCACCTGTGGGGGCTGGAGGCGGGCCGAGCACCGAGATTTTTGGAGGGAAGCACCTAAGAAGTGTGGAGTGACAGTCCCTCCCAGGCAAGCAGCCGGCCGATGTAGGGGACCCTGTCTGGTGCTGGGCTCAGCAGTACTGCAAGAGTGGTGGAAAATTGAAGGAAATTCAGGAAAGAGCAACATAAGTGCTGAAGGCGCTTGGGGGATTAATTTACCAGAAAAGATTAAAGGAGCTAAATCCATGCAGCTTTGCTAAGTGACAACTCCCAGGGCTTTCAGCGGAGGGGGTGCAGGAATGGGGAAGGGTGTCCGTGGCCAGGACGGGAGGGGGTGTGCTGGGTGGCGCAGGGGGCAGAAGGCGAGGGTGGGGGAGACCGTAACTGGGAGAAAAAGGAGGCTGCAGAGGAGAAGCTTCCTGGACAACAGAACCAGCTGGAGAGTTCGAGACGCTTCACTGCTTGAAACTAAAATGGATGTGGGGCAGAATTCTCTGTAAGGACCCTGAGGACAGAAGGAAGGCACTTGGGGAAGGATAGACAAGGATAAACAGGGACAAAGACTAATCTTGAAAGCCAGGAGGAAGGAAGGAAGGAGGCCCGCACTTGCAGCCAGGACGGTTCCCCCCACACCCTTCTCCTCTTGTCTGGGAAGTGAAGGTGGGCGGGGAGGGTGCCTTACCCAGCCTCCTGCCCCTCGGCCACACACACCATCTCCCATGCTGCCACCCTCTGAACCTCTGATCCCACATCCTGGGAGATCCTGCCTGTCTGCCTGGCAGAGGCTCCTCCGGCCTCCAAAATACGCGGCCTGGGAAGTCTTTTTGACTTGGCTTTCCATGCTAGGATCCTGAAAGAATTCCTGGCCCTCTGCTCCTTCTAAGAGACAGAACACATCATGGTTAAGAGGAAGGACTCAGGAAAAAAAAAAAAAAAAAAAGAGGAAAGACTCAGGAACCAGCAGCTGGAACTGAATTCTGGCTCATTGGGCGGTTACCTTTACTTCTCTCCACCTGTTTCTTTGACCTGCACAATGGAAATAATGCTCGTACTGCCATGTGGGGGTTTGGAGGGGGGGGGCACGTGTAAAATAATCAGAACAGGGGCGCCCGGGTGGCTCAGGCGGTTCAGTGTCTGCTTTCCACTCAGGTCATCATCTCGAAGACCCGGGATGGAGCCCCGAGTCGGGCTCCCTGCTAGGTGCAGTCTGCTTCTCCCTCTCCCTCTGCTCGAGTTCTCTCTCAAATAAATGTAAACAACAACAACAACAACAACAGATCAGAACCACCCTGGCATAGCTGTCGGGCTGTACCACGTCCACTATCATTATCATGTGTTTTTATGTACTTTTTTAAAATAAAGATTTATTTGACAGAGAGAGAAAGAGAAAGAGAGCACAAGCAGGGGGAACAGACTGAGGGAGAGGGAGAAGCAGGCTTTCTGCCGAGCAAGGAGCCTGATGCGGGGCTCGACTCCAGGACCCTGGGATCATAACTTGAGCTGAAGGCAGACATTCAACCAACTGAGCCGCCCAGGCGCCCCTAACGTACACTTTCTGTGTAAACATTTATCATGCTGGATTCCAGCCATCTGGTTTAATGTCTGTCCAGCCCTTAGACCAGGCTCCGCCAATGGACAGACAGCACCTTTGATCTTTGTAACCTCTGCAGCTACCACAGAGCTGGCCTCAGAGCAGGGAGGGGATCTGATGCACCGAGGGACCCCCAAGATGGACGGGACGACCCAACGTACCTTCAAATATGGCAAAGAGAGGGAAGAGCCCCAGAAACATGAGTGGCTGCAGGTGGAACATGGTGTCAATGGGGTTCTGGAGCCCTGCGGAATGAGGATGGGAGTGAGTTCTCCGGCCCGGCTTGCCCTGCCTCCACCCTGCCTGGGGCCCGAGGCCCGCTCTCACCAAGTTCCGCCTTCTGCAGGAGCATCTGGGTGAGGGTCCAGCGGATGCCACCGATGAATGAGGCCCCCAGCACCAAGGCAAAGCCCTCCACGTTGAATTGTGTGGACTTGTAGGTGAACATGAATAGGCCCCCGGCGATGAGGAGGACCACCAGGACCAGGGCCGCACGCTATCAGGGTGGGGAGCAGCGGCCACTGACTGCAGGGTCCTGAGTTTCTCAACCCTGGAGCCTGGGCCCAGGGGCTATGCTGGCTGATCTGGCGCAAGAAACCCTTCTCCCCCGTGACCTCTGGAGTCCCAGCCAGCACCCTCCCATCTATGTAGGCAGGACTGACATTCCGTGGACATGTACCCAGCATCCCTACTTAAACTTCCGGAGTACTTTCCTACAGCTGTTCTAGGCCCCCAGGAGGTTCCCCAGTACTCTGGGCCTGGCAAATAAGGGGCAACTGCCTCCAGGACCTGCCTGCGCCTGACCCCTATCCTTGAACCCTTTCTCTTCCTGTCATTCTTTTGGTCATTACACCTGCCATGCCAGCTGCTAAGTATTCTCAGAAGTGGCCCGTCCTAGGTCCTTCCTCAGCGACAGGAGTTACTGCCAGCTGGGCTGGCCTTGTCTCCTCTGTCACATACAATTGACAAGCCACTGCTCAGACACCTCTTTTAGTCTTAGCATCTGTGGGGGCAGGAGGGACCGGGGAGCTGGGGCCTCACCAGCTCCTCCAGCTTGAAGATCAGGGAGAAGATCAAGATGAAGAGGACAGCGGAAGACTTGGTCATTGTGTACCTGCAAGGACAAATTACCCACGATGCACTGCCAGGGCCCAGGGCTGCCACCAGGACAGGAGCCCATGGGCTGTGCTGGAAAGGTGGGAGGCTGTGGGGACCCCTGACTCCCCTGAGGGCAACTGGCTCTGCTCAGGGCAGCTGAGCAGTCTGAGCACAAAAGACCAAAAGCCCGAGTCATCCGGCTGATACGTGACCTTTCATTGGCAGAAATCTCTGACAAAGGGGCCTCTGGCCGTCACCAGAGAGGAGACTCTAGGTCAAACCTGAGCTCACCACGTCCTCTTACTTATCTGCTCCTCCGTGGGGATTGGGATCAGGAAGGAGGAAAAGAGAAGGCGGGACTGTGCACCCTGAACTACAAGGTCAGTGATGAGAAACAGCTGTTACACCTGCCCCTCTGTGCGGGTCAGTACCCTTCCTCCCCAACATGACCGGCACCGCTCTGAGCGCCTCGCACCCCACAGCCACCGGGCATGCAGGCACAGCACCCCTTAGAGCCCATCAACTGCTGGGAGGGCTGCTGGCTACCAGGGCGGAGCTGAAAGCAGGGGCTGCTCCTGGGGATGGTGGCGTGGCCAGCCCACAGGTCCCACAGGCTGGGGTAGGGGGCGTGGACAGGGTCAGACAGGGCGCCTGAGCCTGGCGCTGGGGGCGGGGGACAGGGAGGGCGTGCTGGGACTCACAGCGAGACGGTGATGTAGAGGAAGCTCCAGTTGGACAAGCCCACATCAAGCGCCGTTGCCAGTGCTGTGGAGACATGGGCACCCACCGGACATGTAGCCAGGGCGGGCCGGCAGGGGCAGACCAGTTGTCAGACACTTCCGTGGCGCCCCCAAGTGCCCTCTGCTCTGCCCTGAACACCCTGGCTTTCTCTGGGGCCCTTGGGCCTTCCTCTCACAGCAACTGAAGGGTCAACTCCTGGCCAAAAGAGGGAGAAGTGATGCTCCAGCATTAGGGCTGATGGGCAGGGCAGGGTGGGCCTGCTAAGTACTGTGAATGTCCCTAGAGGAAGGGTATTAATCCTTTAGGTCTTATCATCCCTTCTGCGCAACTGGTCAGAGCAGCTTCTCCTCCATCCCGATGGAAGGCACACTCCTCATGGAGGACCTGGCCCTCCAGGATCTGTCCCTGCCACCCTCTCTTGCCTCCCAGTTCTCATCAGCACGGCAGTTCCCGGCATCCCAAGACGCCTTCGGTGCCCCTGCAGACCTGCACAGGCACTAAACCCTCGGCCATTTCAGCCCATGCTCTGGGAAGCCCTCCCCACCTGGGCCCGGGTTGGTTCCCCTCCTCTGTGCTCCGAGGCGCCCCGCATCTCCCCACTAGCAAGGTGAGGGTAGGTGTGGGCTCGGTGCGCCTGGTCAAGGCCAGTGCTGCATCCGGGGCTTTTCCCGGTGTGTGTGCGCATGCGTGTGGTGTGTATGTGTAGGGGGGACTGGGGAGGACATGAGAGGCAGAAGTAGGGCTGGGGGGAGGCAGGCTGAGAGGAGTGAAGGGGGTGGGCAGAGAGGGCCTTCGCTCCACGCCCCCGAGGCTCTGTTTGTTCTCAGCCCACAGCTTTCCAAACGACACTGCCCCCAGCCTCCATGCACCCAGGGCTGCCCCAGGGCCACGAACCTGTGGGAGCCACTCTCCTGAGGTAGTCTGTCCAGCTCAGCACCACGCGGGCCCTGTGGCTGGAGCACTGAACCAGGGCCCTGGACAGGGCAGAGAACAGGAAGATCACGGCCAGGTGCAGCATCGTCATGAAGAGTGGGAAGTGGAAGCTCTAGGAGCCCAAAGCACAGACAGCCCGGCGTGGTTTACAGCCCCCCCTCCCCACTCGGCCAGGCCAGCAGCAGTGGCGCTGACCGCGGGGTTCACCAGAGCTCTACAGCAGCCCAGGGGCTTCCCCTCCGAACAGCCATCACTTGGGATGAGAGACTCGTAGTTCTAATACTGGAGATCATGCCGAGAGCCGGTGGCAGACCAGGGGTCCACCGCGCCCCGGTGCTGTCTCCACCACTTCCCGGGGCCCGTCAGCCTCCCGCTCCAGCCCCCAGGTCACAGCCAGTGCTGGCCAGTGCGGCTGGAGACCGGTTATTCAAACCCCGAAGTCCTTCTCTACCAGTCGGTAACCAGTTGCTGTCTTCATCCCAAGTGACCCTAGCTCCTCCTTGGTGTCTTCCCCTTTCCCAATTTCCCTTCGACCCACCCATCTAAGGGGAACCCCTGGCGTGGCAGGGCTCTAGGGCCCCATCCCATCACGAGGGTGACTGGCTTCCAGTCTCATCAGCTGAAGCCTGTGCCAGCCTGCGCTAACTATTCGGTGACACTGGGGCCATGGCTGCAGCCCCCTCCCAGCCGGACCCCTGTGCTGCGAGGCCTCCCGTTACCTTTGTCAGCCACTTGTTGTAGAAGGTAATGCCGATGGAGAAGCAGTAGTAGAGGAGGACCAGCCCCAGAGTCAAGAGCGCCTTCCACACAAAGGCCACGTCGAGGCCCCACCGCCCCATCCGGGGAAGCTGCAGTTCCCAGGCTCCGGGCCGGTGGGGGCAGGCGCCCCTCTGGAAGACTGCGGCGGGAAGAGCTGGCTGAGCTGGGCCGCGACTGTCAACAAGGGCTCCTGGCTGGAGGCGTCCTCTTCACCTCCATGATTCGGAATCATCCACGGAGCCCCAGGCAGAGGCCTCATCCGAGGGGCTGGTGGCCTGAGCCAACCCTCTCCATGACTTGAGTGGCCGCAGGGCTCACGTGTCCCCAGGTCGGAGGCTAGAGGAATGGACAGGAAGCTCGGGTGGCTGGACAGAACGAGGGTCCACCCCACCCCTGCCTGCAGGGTGTGGGCCAAAGTGGACCCAGCAGGGTCCAGGAAGGGGTGTGGGCCCAGTATGGGCTCAGAGCGCTCTAGTTGCGTTCACTCTGTCGCCTCAAGCTGTTCTCCATGAATTGCCACCAAAGTGATCTTTTAAAAACGTAAATCTGATCATGTCAGATCAGATGTCAGCCCTACAGTGCTCCCCATGCTCCTCTGATAAAGACCAAAAGCCTTCTTGTCAGCTCTGCCATCCTGACCTGTCCCCGCTGGCCTCTCCAGCCTCAGCTCTGGGCTCTCTGTGCCCATCCCACCGGCTGCCTGGGCCCCCCAGACACACAGGCTCTCTCCTACTGCCCGAAGGGACGCGCTGCCCACCCCCCATTGCTCTCTCAACTTGAGCTTAACGGTCGGTCATCTCCTCAGGGACTACCCCCGCTCGATGGGCTGCTCCTACAGCTCCCCTACCTTCCCTGCGGTGGACTTGCACAGGGCAGGCTGCTCTGAGTGGTGTCTGTCCCCTGGGAGGCTGAGCCCCAGGAAGACGGGAGCACGGTGCTCACGGCAGTCTTGTGCTGAGTTGGCCATATGGGTCTATGACTCAGTACAAGGGAGGGGCACTTGGTTTTCGGGGAACTGATCTGATCTTTAAGGCATTAAAAATGGACCAGGAAACCAATACCTCCCCTTCCCTTAGGATCTAAGGACTGCTCCCCCAGAGGCGGGGCCTGCTTTACGGTCTTGCCTAACTAAACCGCTCCTGGCCCATCAATCTAGGCAGCCCTCATTAGGGTCTAGAGTACACAGGCTCTGAGACCAGGCTGACCCAGGTGCACAGTTATCCCACCTGCTGCTTCACGTGTGTGTCCCTTCCATCTCCATCTCCTCCTCTGTGACGTAACCAACCTGTTGCAATGCCACCTCCTGGAAGCCTTCCTAGAACCATGTGACTAGGCATACCCTACTTTCCCCACCCCTAGTCCTTTCTGAAGGGAGTCTTTCATCTAGCTCTGTACACTGGAAGCTGGGTTATCACTGCCCTTCCCAGAGGCAAACTGGGAGCTAGCATTAGGTTTTGTTGGGAGGGATATGGTAGGGCTATGGTTCTCTTGAGGGAAATTTTGGAAACCTGTGGGGTTGTTTTAGGGGAACTCTCCTAGCTTTTAGTGATATGGGGGGGCATCTAAGAGAGTGACAGTCCACATAACTGAGAATTGCGCCACATCCTTTGTAACTTTGACAATCCACGTAGATATAAGACTTACTTATAATTACCTGAACCGTGGACCCAATTTTTTTTTTTTAAGTAGATTATGTCCCCAGCATGGGGCTCAAACTCACAACCCTGAGACCAAGAGTTGTGTGCTCTATGGACTGAGCCAGCCAGGCGCCCCAAGAACCCAGCTGTTTTACCTGATGCGGTTTTTCCATGGTTCTATCGTGCACTGCAATTTCCAAGAGTATGTTTGCCATGGACATGTTTTTCATAGAACTGTTTTTGAGAACGAGTTTGGAGAAACCACACCATCTGCAGCAGTGGCCCAGCAGCACGGCTGTGGTGCTTGCACAGTGGCTAGTGCGATCCCTGTGGCCCCGCAGGCGGGGGCAAGCATGGGCTGCTTCACTGTGGCTTCTAGCATCCCTGCCTTTCCCTATACCCGGGTTTTTCATTCTTGGCATTATTGAAACCCGGGGCCAGATCATTCTTCGTGTGTTGTGGGATGTCTAGGAGCGACCTGATCTCTACCTTCTAGAGATGCTGAGAGCAGCCCCTCCTCCTCATCCCAAGTTGGGACAGACAAAAAATGTCTCCAGGCGTGGCCAAATGTCATGGGGGGCAAAAGCGCTCCCTGCTAAGAAAGACTGCCTACACCACAGAGGCAACCATAGGGCCTTCCACCTGCCAGCACCTGATCCCCGTGGGTCCCACCCAAGGCAGGGCAGTCTGTACTTTTCTGTGAGTCAACTTGTCACATATTCTGCTTTTGGTGCAGTTTCTGCTCCAACATGGCAATCTGTGCCAACCCCCCCTCCCCAACCTCCTGTTCAAATCCCACCCTTCCTTCAGCTAGTCCCAGTCCCCCACCTCCAGAAAGTCCCTCTGATTACCTCAGCCCACAGGGAGCACTGTCTCCAAATTAACAACACTCATTCTCTTATTGTCACCTAACCCCTAACACAAAATCAGACCTCAGCTAGAAGGGCTCTTAGAAATCATCTAGCCATTTACTCAATGGCCATTTATTAAGCACCACTGTATACCTAGCATTGGAAATAAGAGGTATGTAACTGATATGGTCCCCACCCTACTTTTATTGTAAGGGAAACCAGGCTTAAAGGGGCAAATGCTCTTTTTCAAATCCCACTTAACAAGAAAGGAATTCCATATTTTGCATTAGTTTCCCCAGAGGGCAGCCTAGCTGGGAGCAGCAGCCATATCAGGATGGAGTTGGTAGCCCCCCATAGCACCTGGCTCCCCTCAATCTCCGTGACTGTAACATGGGCAGTGCTATTTAGTGCTACAAGTGTGAGTGTGGGATGAGAAAGACCTGGGATCCATTCCTGGCTCCTGTATGAACATCAGGACTCTCGCATGTCCTGAACTCTGGACCTCAGTTTCCAGTAAAGGAAGATAAAATCATCTGCCTCTTGGGAGGGGAGACAGAGGCATCTGGCACAGTGACTGATGGCCTGTGGCAGGGTTTATGCCCTTCCTGACCCCCTTACAGCAGAACTCTTCCAGGGTCCCCTGCACTACCATCCCTACTCGCTTGCACCCAAACTCACTTCAGCCCGCCCCACTGCTCCACTGAGTCACTACACCTTCCCCCCTGTTCCCCTCTGAGGACCAAGTCTCTGTTTTCATCAGCACCTTACAAAACTGACCACTTCCTCCTACTGGTAAAGCCTCCTGGATGCCATACCACACTCTCCTGCTTTTTCTTCTGCTTTTCTGGACTCCTGGCCTTCTTCACTGGCTCCTCCTTGTCAACCGACCTGTAAAAGTTGACCGCCTGAGGGATGGACCCTGGCTTTTCTTCATTTTCCCTTGAGTAATCTCATCCCATCTGAGAGACATTCCAGTGATTTCTAAATTCTTTCCATTGGCCCCACCCTTTTCTGCCAGCTCCTGGCTGGTACCTCCAAGAGTCTACCTGGTAGCTCCACCCAAGGTGTCCCAACCTATTCCAAAGTCATTAGTAAATGCCAGCACAATACACCCGGTTACTTAAGCCTAAGCCCCCAAATGAATGATGAACTCATCCTTGACCACTCTTTCCTTCCTTCCTCCAATCCTATCCTAGGTCAGTTCCTTCTCACAGATCCCCTGTGGACCAGCTGCCTGTCTTCACCTGCCCTCGGCCATCGTCTAAGCCCTGGTGATCTCACCTCGGGTCTGCAGCGGTCTCCTAACTGGTGTCCCTGCTTCCTCTTTCCCCGACAGCCCGGAGTCCACACAGCAGCAGGAGAGAAGGCTCACGCACCGAAAACAGACCACGCCCCCACAGGGCGAATCCCAACACCTGAGCGGGCCCGAGAGGAGGGCCTTCCACTATGTAGCCTCTGCCCGTGTCTGCAACCTTGTTCTCCCGCCACTGCCCCGGAGCCCCCCACGTTGGCCCCTGGCTCTTTGCCAGGGCCATCGAGCCTGCTTCCTTCTTTGCACCGGCCGTTCCCTCTTCCGCGGACCTTTGCTCGGCTGCACCCTCCTCGAGGGCCAGCTCCTCGTCCTCTTGGCACCTCCCACCAGCTGACGATGCCCAGTTTGCCCACGTGTTTCACTGCGCGCCCCGCACTCCCACCCCACCGCGGGATGCGGCCTCTCCGCCTTCGCCGCCCGGGCCGCGTCCGCGCAGTTCCGCCCGGCTCAGCACCCGGCCCGTCGCCGCACGCGCAGGCAGCGCCGAGGAAGCGCGCGCGGCAGGCGACTGGGGAGGGCGAATGGAGGCCCCGGCCCCTCCACGGCGCGGATACGAAGGCCCGAGAGGGACAGGAGCCCGGGCGGGCCGCGGCGCGCAGAGCCCGGCCGGGACCCCACTTCCCTGCCCGGGCTGGCCCTCCCCCGACCGCGGGAGCGCGCGCAAATCCCGCGGCGCGCCCACTCACCTCGGTCGCGGGCGCGCCGGGCCGGATCCTCCCGCCGGAAGTGCGAGGCCGAGCGCCGCCGCGGGTGGGGGCACTTCCGCCCGAAGACGCCGAGGGGCGGGGCGGGGCGGGGCGGAGCCCCAGAGGTCGGCCCGCCCGCACCGTTCTCGGAGACCCTGTGCCGCTTCTCTCGCGGTCTTTGCTTGGGTCACCCGTGCTCCATCCGCCTGGCTCTGGCGCCCAGTGCGTGCTGCGGAGGCATCCGCACCCGGGGCAGCCGTTAAATAGCCACATGTTTACTTCTATTGAACAGATTAACTTACCTTATTCCAACCTAGTGCTGGACAACCATGGAACCATAAAGATAAAAAACTCATGGCCTTTCTCTACTGAGATCTTAAGACGGCTGGGGAATAAGTCAGGGGCATTCAATTTTAGACTTAGAAGATCAGTGAGAGATAATAAATAATACACATTTGTTGAAGATTTTGTGTGCCTGAAACTTTCTAAGAATTAATTTCAGTAGGTTGAATGGGGGAGTTGGGGGAATGTCCGGGCAGAGGAAATGAGAAGGAAAGACTGGGGACTGGCTTAAAGCCCAGTTGTAAGGGGAGTTAGCGAAAGCTGTGGTTGGAAAAGTAGCTATGGGGCAGGTTGCCATGGTCTCAAATTCAGATCTCACTCCTGTTGCAGGATTAAAAGAGGCAGAGCCTGGCACAAAAGCCCCCAGGAGGGCAGAACTGGCTAGGGTTGCAGGAGGCCCTTAGGGTTTTTTTTTTTTGCCCTCTCTTCCCAGAGCCTCCTGTGCTCTCTTCTAACACTGGCTGCAAACGTGGGATCCTTGCAAGTGACTCAGCTGGGCTCCCTGGCCACTCTCAACAGAAAGTTCGAGCCCAGAGTGTAAGCAGGGCCTTAAGCAAACCACTGCTGCCTCCACCCCGGCCACCTGGCATCATACAGGCATTAGTTCATTCATTCAACACTTACCAAGCACCTACAATGGCACCAATCACTGCCTGAGGTCTTGGCTGTCTTCAGTCCTCAAGGCCTGTAGTGCCTGCACTTGCTATGCCTTTTGAAAGAGCTTGTCCTCGCCCCCTTCTCTCTCAGAGGGAAAAGAAAGTATCTATTTTCATCACCACCCTCATTCAAGCCTCCCAGCTACCAAGGCTGAGTTTTGGAGCAAGAGCCTAAAACACCAGCTGGAAGGCTGGGCACTAAGCACCAGCGACACACAGGGTGAAGAACATGTCTTCTTTGTAAGTCACAAGAACGTGAGCTGTTCCCTGACTGTGTCCCTGGCAGGGAGAAGAGGGAGGATACGTTCACGGGGGTGTACAGTATGCCATTCCCTGCTGTGCCCAGCAAGCGGGAGCAGAAAACACTTTGTCCTGGTGCAACAGTCTGTGAGCATCTTTAACTGTCCAGGTGCATGTGTGTGTGTGTGCGCGCATGCACACACACACATGCACACACCTAGGGAGGGCAAAGTGGCTGAAAAGGAGGAACTCTCCCAGACACAATGAAATGAAGTCTTGTCAAGGTGAAAGCTCCCTTGGGCAGAGAGCGAGTACAGAGAAACAGCTGTTAATAGGTACCACGGTTTGTACATGAAAGAGTATTTATTGAAAACATGGTTACTGGCAGGAAGCTCCTGGCTGCTCTCGGGTTACTCTCTTGGCTCACAACTGAAGTGGAGGAGTTTGTTTTTGTTTTTGTTTTTTTTAGAGGGAGCCTCCAATTTTATTTTCCTTCAAACATCCTGTCCTAGGATAGGTAGATCTTATATAAATATATATACACGTTTGTGTAAGTATGGCCTCTAGTAAAGAAAATATATAGTACACTCTTCACGGGCAGTACCTACCATGCCGGGCTACTACGATACTGATTGCCACTGTGTTCACATGTCCAAGGAGAGAGGCTGGGTGCGTGGTTGACATGTGCCACAGCACCAGGGAAGCCCCGTTGGCACTGCTGTGGCCTCAGCTAGCTCCCTGAAATCATGGCCAATGGCAGAAACCACAGCACTGGGATGGGGGGAAGGGAAGGCCAAACTTCCTGAGGTTGGGGAGGCCAAAGGAAAGCAAAGAGGAGGGGGCCGCCATTCAGGGTAGGTGAGAGATTTCTCTCTAAGGAAGGAAAAGATAAAAATGTGGGGGGAGGGAGGAGGGAGTAGACTCTAGTGGCCTCACCAGTTTCGCCCAGGCCTCGTCTGGGCTCTCCCTGCAGAGTTCTTTGAGACTAGAGGGGAGGACTTAGTTTGCACATCTTTGACTTGCCAGGATGAGAGCCTGAGAGCTTGGTAGGGAGAACTTTCCATCCGCCCAGACAAGTGCGTGGGCAAGAGAGATCTGGTGGCTCCAGAGACCAGAGATGTTAGAGCTGAGCCTCAGTGGCAGCAGCTTGTTGGCACTGAATGAGGCTGGAGTGAGCCCTCACGAAGGCGATGAAAGCAAGGGCAAGGCATCTACCAAGCAAAGGCCAAGGCCTCTGCTTAGATGTGAGACACAGGCACGGGTCACCCAAAGGCAGTCTCTCTGAGGCTCTCAACACGCCCAGAACGTCTGTCCTCTGCAGGCAGCCTTTGCTGGGCTCGCGCTTGCCTACCTGGGGATCCAGCTGACCGGAGAGCAGACTCAGGAAGAAAAGGTGAGTGACTTGTTAACTCCAGCCCAAGCAGTCCCTGGCCCGGAAAGCAGGGGTGCCTGCTATTCATTCCTCATGCTCTGATCCCAGGCTCCGCGGTGACAGGGAGAGCCGAGCACCCTGCCTTGATGACTTGTGGCAGCGGGTGGGGACCAAGAAGCAGCTCTGGGTGGTCTGAGGGGAGTCTGAGGAATGGCTGGCATTTACTGGCCACCGTGGTCACTACAGATTCTGTACAAGCAAAAGACAAGGCACCAGTCTGTGGGTGTTTCTTCTGGGCCCCAAATCCCTTCCTGGACACCGTGGAGTCTGGCTCCAGGCTCAGCCATAGTGATAAACAAAGTCATAGCTGCTGGGCTCCTTGGGCACTGGCGGTGGGGCTTCGGGAATCTGGATGTTCTCCAGATCCAGGAGCCGCAGCTTCATCTCCATGCTCAGCAGGGTGTCCAGGTCGCTCTTGGTCAGCTCACTGGACATGTCCTTCCCCAGAAGGGCACTGAGGCCGTCAATCCAGATGCAGTACTGTGGGAGCAAGTTGCAAAATGTCACATCGTGGCCCCTGGTCAGCAGGAGGGCCTGCCAAGGTCCCTTTGCTGAGAGTACTCGCCGTAAGTCTCTTTTGACACCACTGAGTAGAGGCAAAGCTGACTGGAGATAATGGCAAAGATAAAGTGGGAGGTGACCATTCACTTTCCAAACCCCGCCCCAAAAAACAACAACCTTTTGGCTTTTATGAGGGATTTACATTTAAGCTTCCTACAATAAGCTAAAATATGATTTTTTAAAAAAGATTACTTATTTATTTATTTGACAGAGAGAGAAAGATCACAAGTAGGCAGAGAAGCAGGCAGAAAGAGCAGGGTGGGGGGGGTGGGAAGCAGGCTCCCTGCTGAGCAGAGAGCCCGATGCGGGGCTTGATTCCAGGACGCTGGGATCATGACCTGAGCCGAAGGCAGAGGCCTAACCCACTGAGCCACCCAGGTGCCCTATTTTTTTTTTTTTAATCTGATTTTTTAAAATGCAACTAATGAATACAGCAAATCGAGACCTGAGTACTAGGGTGTCAACTACCCAAAACTTCCCCAGAAATGAGCAATGGTGGGAGGGAAAAAAGCAGGACCCAAGAGGAATCACTGTAGGATCTCAATTTTGTTTCAGAAAAAGTTTAAAAAAAGAGAAGCCCAGCCAACAAATGTTAAAATAAGTGCTAGAGGGTCTCATCATAAGGAGGAATAACAGAGAATTATTGACCTACCCCTGTCTCACTCCTGTTCGATCTTTTTCCCTGCCTTTGCTCACCCATCTCCCCACCTGCTAGTTCCTCATTTCTTCCTAACAGACTTCCACCGGTGGCTTGGGGCCTGCCGAAGCATCTCCTCTTCCAGAAGCCCCACCTCTAGTCCCCTCTGATGCTCCCTGAGCTCAGCAGCCACGTGGGACTCAAGAACAGTTACTCATGTGACCCAGAATGACTTCTAGAGCTGCAGATACAACTGCAGGCCCCGTGTCAGGAGGACCAGACCCAGCAGCCTCAAAGCCCAGGCCCGAACCTCTGCTGCCTGTGCCCAGGAACCCCGAGGAGGAAGCATCTGTTGGGTTCGCTCGGGAAGGTGGCCGTGCTGGAGACTGAAAAGGGGGGAGCATTTTCCCAGTCCGGACAAATTAGGCTACCCCCTGGTGAACCTGTTTTTCTAATGGCAACTTACGGCTGCTGCTGAAGAGTAACCTGGGGAGCCCAGCTCAGGGGAATGGACCCCAGTCTGGCAGATCCTCAGTACCAGAAAGCCTTTGTGACAACGCTGTGGTCCTCTGCCTTTAGGGCGATGTCCCTGTCCTGCCCACTCCTGCCCTCTAGCTAGAGAGTCACAGTAAGGGCTCAGTTGTCCAAAGCGGTACCCCACTGCTCACCTCATACTTGTTGGGTGCGATGAAGTTTAAGGTCTCATCAGGGTCATAGAGGATGGAGAATGCCAACTCCAACACCTCCTGAAAGAGAAAGGGTTTCAGTTCCGTGGAGCAGTGGGGTGGCCTGGGCTCTGCGCACCAAGAGTTTGGCCAAATTCCTGGTCACGTGGCACCGTCACCGAAGGAGCTGGCTCAGATGTGGTATCATCAGGACCCTGGGCATGTGCACAAGTGTGGCTGGAGACAAGGCACAGTGGTAGCAAGCAGTAACTCACCCGTTCCCCACCCGAGTCACGCCCAAGATGTGGACGCTCCTAACACTGGAGAAAAGTCATTTTTCAACACTCAAAACATCTGAATCTCAGAGTCCATGACTATAGATGACCTTCGGCTTGTATGTTGGTGATCAGACTGAAAGCCTTAACAGTTCAGGAACCACGACAACAGTAACAAACTGTGACCCAAGTTGAGAGAGTTTAAGCATCAATGACGTAACTGTAACGGACTGAGACAAAGAGCAGTTTGCTTAAATGCACGAGTTCGTGGTAATACTAAACGAAACAAAACAAAACACATACCCATATCGGTCACTGCTGGATGACAGCAGAGAACCAACTCACTATTCTGAAAGTACTTTTATAAAAGGAAAGAATCAAGCACTTGTTCTCCTTTCTTATATAAACTGGACCACTGGGAAGCCAAGAGTAGAGGATGGTAAGCTTCTGTTTAGATAAGCAGTTCAGCTCATAAGTGAAAAGGAGTGACCGCATTAGAACACCACTAGTTTTCAAATCTTAATTTACTTGTGGAAGAAGCCCTTAGCCCCGAGAGTCTGCTAAGCTCACAAAAACAGAGATGATCACATCATGTGTCTCTTGATAGAACATAATGCCACCTAGGAAGTTGCCCTGCCCACCCCCGAAAAAAGGGGTCAACCCTGAGCTGGGATCCAGCCTCCCCCTAAATCTCTCCGCCAACGTACAGTTCTAGGACAGAGGAACAAGTTAAACTGTACCACGGGGAGACAATCAGCACATTTCAGACTCTGAGAAACTACCAAACAAGCAACCTGGTTTCGTCAACTAATAAACTGCAAAGAGGAAAACAAAGACGGAAAAGAGAGGGGGGAACTAAAAACTAATCACAATGTGCATATCCTATTTGGATTCTGATTCAGTGAACAAAATGGGTATGGGTATGCGTATGTGTGCATATGTTTACGTGTGTGCATACACGTAAATATTTATGTATTTTTATTTATTTATTTAAAAGATGTTATTTATTTGACACAGAGAGAGAGAGATCACAAGTAGGCAGAGCAGCAGGCACAGAGAGAGGAGGAAGCAGGCCTCCCGCTGAGCAGAGAGCCCGATGCAGGGCTCAATCCCAGGACCCTGAGATCATGACCTGAGCTGAAGGCAGAGGCTTAACCCACTGAGCCACCCAGGTGTCCCAACATTTATATATTTTTATACAGAGAAATTAAGTTATTTATAAGAACGCAAACATCTATGGGATATTTGATATTAAATAACAACTTCTAAAATTTTTTTTTAGGTGTGGTAATGGTATTGGGATTATGCTAAGAGCCCTTATTATTTACAGATACATTCTAAATATTTAAGAGGAAGTGATATCATACTTGAGATTTTCTTTGGAGTAATAGTAAGTGGATGGGTAGGATGTGCCATGGTTGTCGAGGCTGAGTGATGTGTATGTGGGGCTTCTGTTTCTGTGTATGTTCAAAACTGTTCTTAGTAAGACCCACAGGAATAATTTAGAGAGAGAGAGAGTGGAGGCGGGAGAGCACGCACTTAAACAGCAGCCACCACCGACTAAACCCTCTGGGCATCACCATGACCGTGATAGTGACCCTGACTCCGGCAGGCCTGCTGCTCCACTCACCTTGTTCTGTTTCAGAGCACTCTTCTCTTTCATGTGGGGGCAATCCTTCCCAGTGACAATGGCCTTAATGTCTGCAACAGGAACTGGGAAAGGAAGGGAATTAGTCTCTGTAAGATTCATGCTGTGAGTGGGTCTTTGCATCGGTGCTAGGAGAGGAGCTCCAGCCCCCAGACCAAAGGGCTGTGTCAGCTCACAGAGAGTGAGCCTTGTGCTAGTTTCTCCTCCACGGTCCCTTCCTGGGGGCGTGGCCTGCTGGGCTGTGTCCAATCTCACTGGGGGTCAGTTCAGGGCTTTGGGATCATCTCCCCGAGGACCAGGGCCTCAGATGCTCACATCACTTCCACGGCACCGTGATGAAGGCGACAATGCCATGAGCGCAAACAGCCAGCCCCCATCCTAAGGGCTTTACATATACGACTCATTCAATTCTGACGAAGGAGATGTGCCTACTACTCCCATCTTGCACAAGAAACCAAGGCAGAGGTAAGAATTAACTTGCATTAATTAGAATAGCAAAGCAAGAGTTCGAATCCAGGCAGTCTGGCTCGAGCCCCTGCTTGTACCACTGCCCTTCAAGACAGTCTTGCAGCCCCCCTGACAATCTACCACCCCCATATCCGTCGGGGATCCCATTGACTTCCCCGAGCAGCCCTGTGGGGTAGGCCAGGTAGAGATGACCTCTGACAGACTGAGCAGACAGGTCCAGGGAGACAAGCCGTCCAAGACCAGATATCGGCTTGAGAGCACCAGGATGGAAACTCAGGCCTCCTGACATCGAGTCCAGCTACTATGATACAGCAATGGAGAATGAACCTACTTTTCTCCTGCAGGGATTCAAACGTCACCTCCCCTTGCGGGTTGTCATCCAAGTCACCGTAGTGCAGGACCTTGTGGTTCAGGGCCAAGCGGCAGTACCAGAAACGTTCTGGAACACAAGGCCAGACGAGCAGGTGACCAGGGACAGTTCTGGGAAAGGCCTGGGCACATGAAGGGCAAAAGGATGACATGTTCCCAGGCTGCTCCCCGCATGGCTCTGTCCGGCGGGCTCCCTCCCTAGCAGGGTGACTCAGACCAGCCCAGCGGCCCAGGCGCCCTCACCTTGCCTCCTGCGGTTCCCGATCTTCCGGAAGCTGCTGCCCTCACAGAGCCGGTTCAGCCGCTGCTGCTTGATCAGCTCCAGGATCTCAGGCTGGATCTTCTCCCTCAGCTCCCTGGGTGGATGTGCATGGGAGCAAAGCGGAGGTGAGGACACGGCCGGGGCTGGCGGTGCCCCCCCCACCCCCCGCCACGCAGCACTTACACGATTGGCGGGGACTGGAAGTCATCCTGACTCATCCGCTCGGACTGGCGCAACCGCAGGATCTCAGAGTAGCTCAAGCTGCGCAGTTTGCTCTTGAACTGATCCAAAGAGCTGGGTTTGGAAGGCAAAGCTCGAGTGATCTGCTCTCGGACCACCTGCATGACCTGAGCAGGAGGGAAGGAAGCCGGCTGCCTCAGCGCCTCTGCTGACGAGCCAGGCCAGTTCCAGGCAGCCCGGCCCTGCTCCGGCCTTGAAGGGACCCCAGACACCCGCTGCGTGAGTGAGAGTACAGACTCTCAAAGGCACACCTCTTAGGTGGTTCTCGAGGACAAATGCCTGATAGGGACAAGTGCTTTCTCTCCCACGAATTTCAACTAGTCGGCAGTGTGGTGGAATGAGCACAGGTTAGGGAGTTGGAGAGAAAGGAGCTCAGATCCTGACCCCATCTCTTAATCTGTGCCTTGAGCAAGCCACTCGCCGTGTGCAGACCTTCCTCGGCTCGTCTCTGGAGCAAGGGACAGGAAGACGCGTTTTCTCGTTTTTGGATACATGCTGCCTGCAGGACGGGGAGGTGCTATGTGGGTGCACAGTGCCTGACGCGCGGGAGTGGGTTCAGGAGACATGATACTTCCTCTCAAACAACAGTGAAAGAGAAAACAGGCCATCCCACGGCCTGTCCGGCAGCTCTGCGCCCAAGCAAGTCAAAGTCTACAGGAGAAAACACTAGAGGGAGACGTGAACATGATCATCACTGGGTGGTGGAACTACAGAGAACTTTCTCCTCTTTTACACTTGGCAAATTATTTATGATGAGATGCGTGGCTTTTAGACTGTCAGCTTTTGAGGGCCCTGCAGTGCCCTGTGAAGCATGGGGACGTGGGTGCGCTGGGAATGACTACCGAGCAGATAGCCAGGATGTGCCTATCCTACCAGCCCCCTCCTCTCCCTAGTGTTGCCCAGTCCCGGGACCACACCAGGGCCTGACACAGTAAAGCGCTCGGTCAACCAGCACCATTATGGTCAAGCTCAGCCTCCTGCCCTCTCTGGGAGACAGGCGGCCATGGCGGGTACTGGCTCCGCTGGGTCCACGACAGCCCCAGGGCACCGAGAGGCAGACCCCGGCTCCAGGCTACGGGGGAAGCACAGGCAGAGGGGCCTCAGGTTCTCCGGGGCTGCATCTTGTGACCCGGTGCGGCTGACGGCACTGGTTTCCCAGCTCAGGGGCTCCCCAGGCTCAAGCCAGTGGTCCCACACTGTCACGTGACAGCCTCTGCCCGTGGGCGTCAGAGCTTGGAGACACGCACCTTGTTGAAGTCCTCGGCTGTTGCCCTCATCTCCTTCCAGGTCTTGTTCAGCAGCTGGATGCAGATCCCGAAGAGCTCCTCAAAGGCGCGGTCGTGTGTGAAGAACATCGGGTGGTAGTCGTTGCGGCCCTCATTGGCTACGGAGCAGGAGAAGCAGGGTGGGTTAGGCTGGGTGCTCGCGGGCACCCACGTCCCGAGAAAAAGAAGCAGAGCAAAGCCAGGGCGCGTGAAAAGCGTGGGGCGGGCCCGCCTCTACTTCCTCAGCTTTCTTCTGCTGGCCTGGCTCTGCCCTCTCTCCAGCTTGTCTCTCCTGACTCACGGGGGCAAACCGGCGGAGGCGCGGCTCCTGAACACGTTAAATGACCCTCTCAAACCAAGCAGCAGCCAGGAGTCCCATATACAAGGATGAGACGGCTCACCAAGCACAGTAGTCGCCCAGTCCCACTGACCCCCAGCTTTGTAACCTCGAGTCCCCCAGGCTCCTGATTACGGAGTGGCTGAAGGAAGAGGCGGGTGGCGGGGACTTACGCAGTTCCCCAACCTGCAGGATTTCACAGAGCATTTTGGTGAGCTCGATGGCGCTGCGGCCGAAGGGGCACTCATGTTTGTCCTCCCGGCTGCTGTTCTCCAGGACGATCTGTGGGAGGGTGGGGGGGCGGCGCCAGGGGGTTAGGGAGGCGAGAGATGTGGCAGCAGGGTGGAGCCCACTGTCCCTGAGCCGTTACCCGGATGTAGGTGTCCTGATGGACTTTCGCCAAGTACAGCATGTTGTCCAAGGCCAGCATTCCAGGAGGAGTCTGGGTAAAGTCCATCGCTGGGTTGATATGGTTCTGGGGAAACACAGGAACTGGATTTGAGACTCGGTAGCCACCTGTGTGCAGTGCCACCTGAGGGGATGGCCTACTGCCCTCTCCGTGCCACTGGCTCTCGTGTTACCTCCTCCCTGTCCGCTGTCTCTGAGAGACTGGGAGCTCCTGACCCTGGATGGTGCTGACTCACTCTGTCGCCCCAGCGCCCAGCATACTGTCCGCTGAGTGGGTAGGTGCCGCTCAGTGTTCAACTGAATTAACACCACCCTCCAGTGTGTCCTCTCATAAGAGGCCCACTTCTGCTTTTCAAAGCACCTCACTCTTTCAGGAGAGGTCCTCTCTTTACCCACATGACTGACCTCCTGGGCCCTCCAATATATGGATTTGTTCCATGGGGCCAAATGCTACAGGGAAATGTGTGACCTCCCAGCACCAAGGCCAACCAGGTGGCAGGGCCCCTCCAGCTTCTTAGTGTCATCTATTCCAGGACCACCACGATGCAGGGGGGGGTTTCTCGGGGCTCTGCGTGGGTGTGTCCTCTGACCTCCTGTCAGGGGAGCAGGCCTTCCAAGATCCGTACTTTGGGGAACTTACAGTAAATCCCAGCATTTTGTAGTCCTTGGTATACATGGCTTTGCGCTTCTCAGTCCCACTCCCGGGGACACTGGTAGGGTCAGAGTCGGCATCAAATGCAATTCTTCTCAGTTCAAATATAATGTCTCTTTGAGCCTGAGAAGTGAAACAGAGAGCCAGGGGGGCAAATCAGCTAGCCCAGGGAAGCAAGGAAAAGAGCGAGCAGGTTAGGCTTTCCTGGGCGGGATGCTGGGCCCGATCAGTCTCCAAGAAGGCATCACCCCTGCCTTCCCAGGACAGAGATGGGCTTGGCCCAGAGAGTCATCCAGCGGGAAGAGATGGCAGACAGGCAGAGCCGGGTTTCCCAGGGCAACACAGACCCTTTCCGCAGACACAATCAGGCATGCTCTCTGGCGCACAGCGGGTGCCCCATGTGCAGCCCAATGGTGGAATGCACCACATCGAACAGCATAGGACTTAAGCCAGGAGCAGTCTGTCCCACTGAGCACCTACTTGGTCATTGGGGTCCATCTTGGTCATCATCCTTTCTTCTAGAAGGTTAAAGGTCAGGACTTGCAGGACATACAGCTGATGGGCCATCTCGGTCTTGATTGGGCGGTTCCCTCGGATCACATGCTGGAAAAAGCAAAGGCAGGGGGCAGAGGGCTGAGCGGGTTTTCTTCTGCTGAAGACTTACATCCATGCTGGTAAAAAAGAAATTATGCTGGGCAGGGAACAGGGTTTCCCTCCCACACACGGAACTTGGGAGGCTTCATGTTCTAGAAGGGATAGAGCATGAAAGGGCTCAATTCGGGCTGAGATGATTCACTGCAGGCCCCAAGGGCACAGTCCCTTGCTCCACACTCCCATGGGCAGGGGAAGTGGAACCAAGGGAGGGGCTATGTCCGGTCACACCAAAGATGAGGAAGGCTACCCACTACGATTAGGATTCTGGGCTCAGTGCTGGACCTTCCTCCAGGTGGACACTCAATCCAAGACATCAGACAGTATGTGCGGAGGACTCCGCTCTGTCCTCCTTTAGAAAAATACAATGTAGTGGATGGCCTCACCAAGTAGAGACTTTAGGAAAGGCCATTTTCTTGAAATGGTGTAGAGACACCTACACAATGGAGGGTACTTAATGCTCCCTGTCCAGCCCCCAATGCTCCTCCACCACCGTCTCTCCTTATCACTCTACATGTGCTCCCCTCCCTGCATCCCCTAGGTTCTATCCCACCCCCCTCTTGCATGCACCCCACCACGCCCTCTCAGTTCTCATCTCCATCCCTCTGATGCCCACTCCACTTCAGGCTCCCTCCTTCCCTCATGCCTCACCTGTGTCTTTTTCCCACACACTACCTCTCCTTGTGTCCCTTGGGTTGATCAACGTCTGGGGATGTTCTTGCCTCCTACTGTCCTGCTCTCACTCCCACAGTGGCTGCACTTCCTGGCTTGTTCCCTTGTATTTCATGCCTTTTCTTTGTCTTACCCTCCATCTTGAGTCGTTCTTGGTCTCTTCTCGCCTAAATGAGACTCTTGCCCACTTTTCCACACATACTCCCTCCGTGTCCTTCATGTTCTCTCACTCAGTCTAGCTCCATGTCTCTGGAGCTGTGCTATCCGATATGGTGGCCATTCGGCATATGTTAATATTCATAGAAGTTAAAAATTCAGGTCTTTGGCCACACTAGCTACATTTTAAGCTCAACAGGTATATGTGGCCAGTGGCTCCCACCCAATGATAGAGTAGATAGAAACGTTTCCACTGTCACAGAAAGTTCTACCGGACAGGCCCGCTCTACAACTCCATAATGCTAGAGTTTGCTCTGGCTCAAGATCAATGTCTTTAGACCTGCGCAGTCCGATTTGTTAGCCACCAGCCACAGGTGAATGTCGAACACCTGAAACGTGGCTAGTCCAAACTGAGATGTGCTGCAAATGTAAAATGTACGCCAGATCGCAGAGCCTTAGCGTGAAATAAAGAAAATGTAAAATATGTCATCACCAATTTTTTCCTATTGATTACGTACTGAAATTACAGTATATGGGATAGAGTGAGTTAAAGTAAATATATTATTGAAATTGGTTTCCCGTATTCCTTTTTTACTGTTGCTACTCTAACATTTAAAATGAAGAACGTGGCTCGTGCTGTATTTCCACTTGCCAGCACTGTTCTAGCCCTCCTCACTCTGAAATCTGACTCCAGAGTGTTCTTCATTTTTGTAGATCTGAAGAGCTTAATGGCAGCCACAAGCCACATGTGGGTATTTTAACTGAAATATTAAAAAATTACAAACTTAGCTCCCCCATCACACTACACACATTTCAGGTGCTCGGCAGCCCCATGTGGCCAGCACGCACCATGATGGACAGCACCTCCATGCCGTAGAAGGTTCCATGGACAGTGCTGCTCCTAACTGCTCACCAGTGCGAGCTAAGGCCCTCCTCCTCCTCATGGCAGCTGTCCGTGGCTCTCTGCTCCGTGCAGGTGGTGGTCTCCGGCCCACGCTGACTGCTCTGCTCCTTCTTCCCCTACCTTAGCAAGTTACCCCACCCCCAGCCTCTCACTGTGGGGTCTCCTCAGCCCCCCACCACACCTCCTTTTCCCTCCCTCTGAGCCTTCCTCCCCTCCTCTCCATAATTCATCAAATCACTTTGAGAAGAGGTTAAAGTTAATGTGATATGGTTTTCGTTCACCTGAATCCCGCTTTCTCAAACATAAGAGATGTCACAGCGGGGAGGTAATCACTCTGCCAGCAACGGCTTCTAGGAGCGCAGCCCGTCCGAGAAGGCATCGTTCCAGAGCTTTCACCTCAAGCCTTATTTGACTGCTGAGTAATTCAAGGCCTACACTCCTTACCCTGATGCTGTGAACTCCTAGGACTTCATTGAGCATACATTAACCATTTCGTAGCAGACTATTTAAGTCATGAGTCCTGACCCTGAATTGTCTTCTATGGTAGAATCTTCGCTTGTTCCCAGGTCTGTCCAGAAATGAGCTAAACTAATCTCATTAAGGTAAATATTAAGCCTCAAAGTTCATTAAATTTCCCTCAGAAGGGTACCCTCCCTCCCATGCATGCGGACGATGGCGCCTAAGAGGGCTGCTCAGGAATCTGGACAGGCACCTGCAGGACCTCTGCGCTCCCATCCCTCACGGGAGGTGGGCCGGGGCGTCTGCCCATGGCTGGTGGTGGGGCTCTGACCAGGGAAACGGCCAGTGGGCAGGAGCTGGTTCTGCAAGGTGAAGAGGTGGGCTGTGTGTGTTCAAGGCAGCCTGTTGCTTGGCTTTGCAAGTGCTCAGAGCTCACTTTTTGAATTCTACCACCTCTGTCTCCTGTTCACGGTAAGAGGCCTGCTGATGTGAGCAGGGTGCTTACCAAGGGCCAGGCACCCCGCTAAGCTCTGTATACATAAGAGCTTGGTCAGGCCTCACATCCAAATGAGCAAATCAAAGCAAATCGAAGTTAAGTGAATTGCTCAAGATCAAAGATTGGTTAATGGCAGAGTGGAGGCTGGGGACTCTGAAGTTCGCGCTCAGAATTCTCAAGCCTTTCACACCTGACTTCTCATTTCTCATTTGATTCCTTTCACTGGGGCCTCCTGGTTTTCCCTTGGTTTTGACAACTGATAAAACAGCCCCCCTTTCACCCAGATCCCCAGCTCTCACCCTTCCTCTCCCTCCCGCCCCAGCCAGCTCTCTCCCACCCATAGCCCCGTGTGGGGACAGGGAGTCAGCCCCCTTCCCAGATGCCTCCCTCCTCGCCACCTCTCCCTCTACTTTCCTCCCTCATACACCCCCAGAAAACACACACACCTGCTAGCAGGAGGTTTCTAAATGCCAGCCTGGTTATGTCACCAGCCCGATGACATCCCTGCCACTGCGCCTGGAAGAGAGACTAAGGCCCTACCTGACCTGGTCTTCGCTGCTCTCCAGCCTCCAGCCCCTGCACACGTCTGCTCCTTGAGCCACCCTCTTCATGGTCACATGCTCCTTCTAGGTCGGCGGTGGGAGCCTCCGCCTCACCTGCCATCCTTCCTCTAGAGGTTTCCTGACAGCAGCCCCCACTCCCGAAATCCTCCCCCAACCCCGAAGCTCCATGAATCACAGACCCCACGGTGCTCTGGCGCCATCCCATGGGACTGGAAGATCTTTGAGAGCAAAGTGCCCCACGCAACTCAGTTCTGATCACTGTTAGTGGAATGGATTACTCTCCTCTTTGGGGCCAATTTTAACACATTCCTTCCGGATAAAAACGGCGGGAGTTGCAGGGCCACAAACAGACAGCTGGCTGGCCTCTGTACCTCCTCAGAGGCTCGGGCGATTCCTGGCAGGAGGGCCTCCTAGAGACAGCTCCATTTACAGAGGATTACAGGAAAAAAGCTTCCTGCTTAACAAGGGTTTATTAGCACCTATGTATCCACTCAACAGTAATCTCAGTAATAACAATACAAGCACAGTAACAGTAACAGTTACTATCATCAGTAACAAAACACAGCTTGCTCTGAGAACTTACGTTCAGGATTATGGACCGAAGGTGCTTCTGTGCAAAGGCATTGGCCATATCCTGTTGATGGGAAAAACAAGCCAATGTAAGGCAAGGTGACAGGCCCCCAGCTGTGACAACTGTCAAGTGAAAAGTGGAATCGTGGCTCCGGGGCTTTTTCTCTAAAATTTTTTCTCCTTTCAAATAAAAAGTGGGCGAATGGAAAAAAACCAACAACCCATGGACCATCAAACATATCCTGTACTCTGAAAACCTCCCGCACGCTTTTTTTCTGGGAGGGCGAACTGACTCAAATAGGATGTCCCCTCCTCCATGGCACAGTCAACCACACAGTCTTCCACGAGGAACAGAGACCGCTTCAGGACGAAACACTCGAGTCACAAGGATGCCGGGGAACAGGCAATGGACAATGCGTATGGAGCACAGAGCAGCGAGATGGGTCCCATGCACGGTTCCAGGCAGACACTCACCCCCCCGAGGCTGGAAGGGCCTCTTCCAACCGGCGGACAGGGCTGGGGCCCCAGCGCCCCCTCTGGGCCCCACAGTGCCACATGGGCTGGCGGGACCAGGGCACAGGGGCTCCTGCCACAGTAAGTAGCCGTGATTCACTTCTGACCGGTTTGGAGAACAGCACATTAGTGCTTTGGGGTAATTTCTCATAATAGGGGCATCGTTTTTACTGTATTTCTTTCAGATTCTGACAGTAACGCTTTATTTGGCACACACGGGAAATAAAGGATCCCGCATAAAACAGCCTTCCAGGGAGCCAAGCTTCAAGGGTCCTTTTAGGACCTTGTTTTGACTGTTCTTACACAAATTCTCTAAAAATGGATGATACAGACACTTCTTGATTTTTGAAGGGACGACAAGGATTACAACCTCAACACTGCCAAGGGCTCGGCTTCACCAGAAGAGCAGGGCCCTCAGACACTTGGACGCCCCGAGGAGCTCCAAAACGTGTGGCTATTTTCCCTCAACAAAATGGTCCCAAAGGTTCCTGTGCTTTTAATCTTTCTGACAGCTTTTCATAATTCTTCTGTCTCCTCCTTCCAATCTCGGCCATCGCTTCTTACCACGTTAATTAGTATGACTTCACTTTCTAAACTGCTGCCTTAATTTAATTTTATGGGTAATTCTAAATCAATGGGCCTGAGGGAGCTGTCACACCTCTCCCACAGAGCAGTATCTGTGAGCACACTCATTTTTCTCAGAGCTAAAAGGCCTTTCCCTCTTCCTTCTATGTCTCTAGTTATATCCCAAATGGCTGACACTGCCAGGAACATTAAGTTTTACTTTGCATCCCCTTAGCACACACGCTGGCTGGCAGAGGAGGAAGGTGGCCTAGAAACTTCTTTGGTAGCCATAGGAGGTTGGCTTGAAATTAAACCTTGCTGTGGACAACTCACAAAGTGGGTAATTGACATTGGCCTACTGCTAGAATGTGATGGCCTTAGACTAGAAGCTTCTCTGGGGTGCTGGGGGAAGCGCTCATCTTCCTTCATAGCCTCGTAAAGCCGACCTCTAAACTCCCTCTAAGAAACAAGCATGCAAATTCCCTCCTGACAACTGTCTAAACTTCTTCAAATTCCGATGGCCCGTATGCACCCAAAGCAACACGGATTTATCTTTACTCTCTGCCATACCAAGCTGGAAGGCGATGCATCCGTGGTATCAGCTGGGTGAAAGTCTCAGGCTGTTTCAGAATCTGACCTCCCCTGGCTGAACCACGAACTTAGGTAAAGGCAGGTTACAAAGGAAAGACTGGGCAGCATCCCCTGGGGGAGGCACCCCCTTAATCCTGCATGTAACGCTAGTCTCCAGCACATTCCCTGAGTGTTCTGACCAATGACTTTTACAGCACACAACCTTTCCCTGGGTCTTGGAGTTCCGTGAACCCCTCGATCAGAACAAGAGGGTCTCGCCCAGCTCTGACCTCCCACCTGGAAGAGAGCTGGGGCCCTTTCCACACGGCGGCGCTACTTACAGTGACAGGCAGGTCTAGAGGGTTAAGGTGCTTGTCCTGCCGGCAGAAAGCAAAAAGCACAGAGAGAAGCAGATGGAAGAATGAGCTTTCAGCTTACAATCAAAACAGGACTAGGAAGGGAGAGATTAACAGAACAAAGCCATCCAAGAAAAGACAAGGACACACAGAACCATAGATGCTCCTGGTCCTCCCATGGGAAGCCACCAAAAGCTGGTTCATGATTCCAACCGAATTTCAACTTCCAGAACTCATGGTATGGACAGTGAATTTAATAGTCTTTCTTCTGTATGCCACTTGGGCTTTTTTTTTTTTAGCCAGAGATATCTGGAGTGTCAGAGTTGGAAGGGCACTTAGAGATCATTTAATCTGGCCCATTCATTTATAGAAAGAGAAATAGAGACCCGAGAGGTTAAAACACCTGCCCAGGCCGGAAATGCACTCAGCCTCTGGGCCCTGGGCTCAGGTCAGTGCTTATTCCCTGGCCCAGCCAATCCTTGGTTTCCTCACTCGTAAAACAGGGAGTTTGTTTTTCCTCATGACGCCCCTGGGAAGTACACAGGGCACAGTCTGCTGTTCCCCTATCACAGGGGAGGACCCTGGGCCTCCGAGCAGCAGAGCTCGGTGCATCGAGTCCCATGGCTAACGGGCCGGGGAAGAAAGCAGCTTCGAATCTGGGCCTGAGGGTCTTTACACATGAAACTTCATGCCAAGATCTCATTTGTCCTGGTTTCCTTGGACTGGATGGTGATGCCTAGAGGGCCTCCTCTCCCTTCTCGATCCTCTAGCCTGGGTCTGCAATGAAGACCAGCCTGGGCTTGTTGTATATGAGGTCTTCTTGGAAGACAGCCATCCTGGCCTATTTACCTATTGTTGGAGGCTCTTTGGGCTATAATGACAAAGTTGGCTGCCACACAGGCCATAAGCCCACAGAGCAAAAAATATTTACTCTCGGGCCCTTCGGAGGAAAAAGTCTGCAGGCCCTGTTCCGACCTGAGACCTGGGCCTCGCTTAGCAAGGCTGCTCGGAGGGTCCCTGCCACAGAGGGAGGGGAGGAAGGACTCTTGGGGAGATGGCTGCGTGTCTGCTGTCTGCACAACGAAGGGCGGATGGGAGACAATTCTTCTCCTGGAAGAGCCCAGATGAAAAGCTTGAAAAGGCAGCCACAGACCTGTCGCTTGTCCTCAGGAGCCTTCAGGAAAAGCGCGTTAATCAGTGCAATGGCGTAGGTCTGAATCTCCTGGTTGGAGCTGTGCCAGTGGAGAAAGAAGGCAGAGGGAGGTTAGAAGACTGACCAGCGAGAGGACACTTGGGTGCATTTGCAACGGTCGCTCAGACGGTAATCAAATAATCATCCAGAGTGCTATCTCAAAAGCCTTAAAAATGGGCATACTCTGCAACCCAGCAACTGTACTAATAGCAATTTATCCAAAGACGGTAATCAGAGAGCTGCGCAAGATGTACTGGCAAAGCATTTCATTCAAGTACTGTAATAAAGAAAGAAAAGAAAAGAAAGGAAAAGAAAAGAAAAGAAAAGAAAAGGAAAGAAAAGAAAAGAAAAGAAAAAAGAAAAGAAAAGAAAGAACAGTAAATAATTCAAATGCCCATAATCGCAACTCTGTTTATCACATTACAGGACTAAGTTGTCACTGAAAATCCCGTTGTAGAGTAAAGGTTCTTCACCCAGGGTTCAGGGATGGGTTTGGAGTGTCTGTAAACCTGAGAAATGGTGCAGAAATCATTCCACGCAGTTGGTTGACTGTGTTATTTTCTCCAAGAAAGTGAGAGTCTATAACTGTTACTGGATTTTCAAAGGCATATGGGCTGCAAAAACGATGTAGAACTACCCTTTTAGAAGAATCTTTAACATGGGGAAATGTTCAAGGGCCATTACTCTGTAAAAAAGTTAAGGTACACAGAGTATACAGAGTAAGCTCTCAGTTCTGTTAAAAATATACAAGGAGAAAACCGCTAGCAGGGTAAGTCAGTTTAATGTGAACAGTGGTTCTGTCTGGAGGTGGGGAAATGGGCGAAGGATTTACTCTTAGTGCTTTTCTGTATTTTCAGAGTTTCAACTACAAAAATGTTTCATTTTAAAACAAATTTGCTAGAACTGTTCTCTGGAATCTTATAATCCTGGCCCTTGGCAAGATGTTTCCACCTGCCACGCTGGGGGGTACACTCGGGGCAGGGGTGGGGCTCTCTTTTTAGATAGGCCGGCAGACCTCCTGGTCGGGTATGGGGCATCCTGGAGGTCTCATGGAAGGAATTCGGTGTCCCAGCCCGAACAGCAGAGAACATAATGTCTAGTAACAGCTACAGGCTGAAAATAGTCATGGACCGAACCCTAAAAAATGCCATGCTCCTCTATTACCCTTGGGGAACACAACTGGGTCATTCCTGATTCAGAAACGAAGAAACTGAGGGGTAAGTCTGACGTCAGGAAAATGAGAACTCTCCGTCTGGAGTTTATGATGTTCCCTTCACTTCAAGCAACATTTTTGGCTTTGGGGTATGAAAACAGAGGCTGAAGAATTCCTTAGAAGTGACAAGGAAGATATCAGAACCGCAAATGGTGCTTTCTTTTTACTTGGATTATTTGTAGGGTGGAGGGTACAGGCTGGGAGAGAGCTGAGTCAGGACAGGGCTGCTATAAACAGCCAATACTGGGAACTAACAGGGCATTCTATTGGCATCTGCCCATGTCCAAAATGCTAATAAAAGGGAACAAGAGTCAGAAAGGAGTCAATGCTGTCACCACGTTGTTTGGGGGAGTCCAGCCCCCTTAAATTGTTTAGAAGGGTTAAAGTGAAGTGAAAGGAATGGAGAGGAGAGGAACAGTGCTCCAAAGGGTTCATCTGTCTTCTGGTTTTACTGGTTTTAAAACAGTTTAGGATGTGATAAACTCTTAGGGTTTTTTAAAAATTTACTTTTATTTATATTTATTTATCCATTTTTAAGTAGGCTCCATACCACATGTGGAGCCCAATGCACGGCTTGAACCCACGACCCTGAGATCAAGGCCTGAGCTGAGATCAAAAGTCAGATGCTTAACCGACTGAGTCACCCAGGTGCCCTTGTGTTAAACTCCTTAGAAAACAAACAAAAGCAAACAACTGCTGAATTGAATACCTAACCTGTGCTGGCCATCAGGCAAGATCTTTATCTCCTTTGATCCTCACAAGTCCAGAGTGGTGGGGAGGACTAACCCCAGTCTAGAGAGGAGGAAACCGAGACCAGGCAAGACCAAGTAACTTGTTGCAGGCAGAGACCGGGTCAGTGTGCAGGAGAGCCGGGATCTGACGGGTAGCCTGGACTCATGCTCAGTGTGATATTTTTTGCTACCCCCCATGGCATACCGTTCGTTTGCTAAATGTTCATTCCACAAACACTAACTGACTTCTATTAAATCAAAGCAGGGGATTCAAAAAGAATTGGTCCTCCTTCACAGAGATTCAAAATTTAAAGTGAGAGACAAGTAACAAAAATAAAGGATTTTATATCATTATCATAGGTAAAGAGAGACTATATGGCCCAGAGAGGAGAGAGAGCATCTGATTCTGCCTGGTGCACGGCGGGACAGGAAGGCTGGGAGCACTTGGCTTCATCCTGAGGGACGAGGAGCACCACGGAGGGTTTTAGCAGGAGCATGACATGATCAGGCCCAAACACCAGGAGCGTCCCGACAGCAGTGTGGAAGTGTTGATGCTGAGTGAGAGGAGGGCTGGGAGATGGCCAGAGGATGAGAGGCGAGAGGGGAGACTGGGGCAGGATCTCTTACTCACACCTGGAGGTGAGAGATGAGCTGTCCTACGGTGATTTCCTCCGCGATCTTCTGGTACAGACTCTGGCTATTCAAGACCATGCTCTCCAGGATGGCCAGGGACCTCTGAAGGATGGACACGTCCACCATGGGCTGGCTCACGTACCCTGCAATCTATAGCCAGCGAGGGGCAGGTCAGTCAGGAAGCCTGGGGCTCAAAGTCTTGTAACCTAGTAACTCCCCATTATTCTCAACCCCCATTATAATGTCCCCGATACATGGTCATTTCACTTTTGCCTAAATATCTCCAGCATCAGGAAGTTCCCAATGTCCCAAGCCAATGACAGATGTGACTGTCATTGGTCAGTGGATACATGACTCGTTGGTTTTAGTCTAGTTTTGAGAACTGACACCACCCCTTCCTGCAGAAGAAAGGAGGGCGAAGTAGAAGTATCCCCTCCCACCTGCTGAGCTCGATCTGATAATCCAAACAGGCTGCTTTGCAGATCTGTCAACAGAAGGCAGACTCAGAAATCTAAGGCGAACAAAATGAACATGTAGAACCAAAGAGAAGGGAGTGCTTGGGAAGCAGGTCAGAAGACTCAAGGCTGCTCCTGGTGGCCTGGCTGGTGTCATCCCAAGTCTCACTGACAATCCCATCCCACTTTGGCCACATTCAATTCTGAGAGCCTGTTCCCATCTTTTCAGAGCAGGCCTGAGAGAACAGTGAAGGAACCATTTCAGGAGCTCTAGGAAGACCCGAGTGTGAGGATGAAAAATTGGGCCTTGGGGACAGAAAGCCGACTCTTGGCAGAATGGCTGTGTTGCCTGCACCTGTCCCTAAACTGACAAGACAACCAGCCACAGAGGGAGGAGAGGACGATGGAATGCTGGAGGCCTCACCTGCTTAATGAAGGTGATTGAAACCATGTCCCAGGAGACAATGCCGTGGTCCATGAGCTCTAAGAAGGCAGTCAAGGTGAATGCCAGCATCTCACTATAGCTGAGACATAAGCAAACACACACAAAAATCATACAAAGATTCGGAGCCGGGGAACAAAGGTGTGACAGCAGCCACAATGGGGATGGATTTCAGCGTAAGTGCCAGGGATGGTCAGCACAGCTGTGAGTAGGCACCTGCAAGCACACCTGGCCAGGTGTGCAGCAGATTCTGTCCAGGCATCTGTCTCTGGGAAAAAAGAGCTGCTGGAGGACTGGCTTTCCTTCCCTATACCACCTCATCCCAGAGGAAGACAATCACTCATCTGTTTCCCAAAACCAAAAAAAGTATTAGACCTTTATCAACCCCAATACTTGGCAGGGGCACCCAAAGGAGCTCACAGCCCATGTTCAACACCAAGAGGCAGCAGAGTGCAGATACAAACTTCAGACATGGGCTCAATTCATGTTCAACTATTTACTAACTGTGCAAATTTTATCCTTTTAAACTTTAAATTCTTCCTTGGTAAAACTGAGTTAATCTCACAGCGTTAAGATCATAATGGGCAAGGTGACAATGTGTGCAAACCCCTGGCTGCAATGCTGATAGCGTTCTGAAGCCTTCTCTCCTGTGTCCCCCTCTTTCTACACACCACCCTTTATATAGCTGTATAGTGCTCTAGATTCAACAAACCCTATTCCCATTGGCAAGGCAGGTTCGGACCCGTTAACAACAATCTTTGTGACCGTATTACAATGTAAGCAGCACCCCCATTTTAAAGAGGAGGAAACTAATCCTGTACCCCCTCCACCCTACCCCCCCAGAGATGGCTGAAGTCTCTGAGGGCCAATGAAAGCTTCAGGATGTCCATCCTGCTGCAAAATCTGAAACTTAAAAGGAACTCCCAAGATTAGGTGCTTGGTTTGGCTGAAAATTTCAAGAGCTGGTCCATCAGCTGAAAAGATTTCCGACTCCCTCAGTATGCCAGCTGAGAGAGACAGAAAGCCAGCATAGCCCTAGATGGCTAACTAAACATATTCATTCATGGCTGGCCACGGGCACAGAGTGCCACTGCACTCATCTCGGCACTGGAGTATGACAGAGATGTCTGTGGCCTATTGCAAAGTTCTGGAGCTCGTTTTCCCTGTGAAAATGGGCGGTAGGGAGAAGGCCTGCATGTGTGTGTGCTCGCGTGTGTGTGTGGGGAGCAGGGAGATGACTGCAAAGGGAGGAAGCAGGGGTGGAGATTAAGAACAGACAGATGCCTGTTCTGGTCAATTCTGGACGGTCTGCTCACTAGCCATTTTCCATAAATTAACAGATCTGTCATGACCTACCTTCTCTCTTCCTGACTTCTGTACCTCCTGATTTTACTACTGCTTGGATCTGTGAAGACCACCTAGAGTACGAGATTCAGGACCACAACAAGCAAATCCCTCCGTGCAGAGCCCAGTACTTGGCACACTGCTCTGTACACAGAAGGTGCTCAATAAATTCAAGTGACTCAGTGGAGATGAGAAAAGGATGCCCCGCAGACTGAAGTCCGTCTCTGAAACCCCCCAAGAAGAGCTCAGTTATACTCACTGGGACAAGAGCTTGGTTCCACTTTCCACAAGCCGTGTCAGCACAATGATGCCATCCATGTTGATGAACTCAGTGGCAAAGGTCACATCAGCAGAGAGCTTGGCCAGCTCCTTCATGGCATCCAGCCGGGTCTCCATGTTGGACGACTGGGTCCTCTCCATCAGCTGGCGTGCAGCCCGGGACTATGAGACCAGGAACAAGATGTATGCCATCTGCTCCTTGCGGCAGGTTACTGCTCTGTGAGTAGCTCATAAAGGCTTTTCTGTGGACATCCAAGCCCGAGGCAGAACTAGTTGTTCACGCTGTCTAGGAGTTGCTTAATAAATGCTTATTGGATCAATCAGGGAATTACCAGTATGCCAAGACCAATATGGACCTATATAGATCCTTTCTGTAGCACTCTCATCTATGGATTACAGAAACTTCCCACTGAAGGACTACAAAAGAGACCGGGGAGAAGATAGTCTACCACCTCTGGCAAGTCACAGGAACATGGATATTGGCTCAACAGAGGGGAGTTTTCTATTAATGTAAGCCATCAGACAGCAGACCAGGTTGTCCCTTGATGTAATGAGCTCTCGGTCACTATAAGCAATCAAGGAGAATCTGGACAACCAGCTGTCAAAGATGCTACACAAGGGATTCTTGCATTGGGTGGAGGACTTAATCTGATGACCAGCTTTAAAGTTCCTTTCAATCTCAAAATGTGATAAGCCTGACAAGTTATTTTTTTTTAAACTTTCTCTGAAAGCCTGTATCATTGTGCCTCAAACTGACAGTCCTGGGGAGATTTTAAGAATACCACAGGGCTGGAAGCTTTCAAAATAGCTTTTTCAAAGTGATGACTGGTGACCAAGCCTTCTCCCAGCACATGAACTTTCCCCAGAAGAATGCTTTTGCTTCCTTGCTGCAAGCTCTAGCCACAAGCCTTCCCTAATGTCTGCTGGCCCTTCCTCCTGCTGAACTTCTAGCTTTACAGTCAGGGCCCCTGCAAGTGACTGACCCACAATTTGTCACTCTCTATTTTTTGTCTATTAATTAATATTCTCAGCTGGAATGGAAGAGCCTTGAGAGCGAAATGCTCCCGCGGTCTTTATTTTTTCTTACAGAGCTCAACAAGCAACTGCAGCCCGGTTCCTGCTCCTGACTGAGGAGTCAGGTCTGGTCACCTCTCTCTCCCCTCTGCCTCTCCTCTTTTATTATCACAGAGATGGGCCTACAGCGGCCACGGCTCTGGATGACACAGAAATCCTCCCGGCTCCCGCGGTGGAGAATGTGCACACCGCGAGAGAAGGTCACAGGATAGAACCATTTGAAGAGCACTGGTCTGCATCACACTTGGAAACTTCCAACTCCAAATGTTAATTTTCCTCCTGAGATAGAGTTTCTGGGCTGCTGCCTTCCGCTCTGGAGAGATGTACTCCTGGGAAAGTCAACTACTCTGCGCAGGAGGTCTGGAAAATGCTTCAGCACGTCCACGAGAGCAACTCCCAGACGGTTATATTAAGCTAGTAGAGCTGATTGGGGGTGGGGGGGTTAGCGGGGGGTGGGCGGGTAGGGAATGGAATGAAGTCCTTAGGGTGAGAAGGGTTCCGGAGGAGGGGGAAAGCAGGAGGACTCACTGGTGAGAATACCGGCCAGGAGTCAGCCCCGGGTTCGAGAGGCAGTTCGGCCATGTTTTTATCTGTGTGATAAGTGGCTAGTCACGTAACCTGAGTCTCAGTTTGCTCATCTGCAAAACGGGGCTATCACGAGTACCCATCTCTTTGGGTGTCTGTCAAGATAAGAGGATATGCTGCATGCGAAGCGCTCGGCGTTCTGGAACTATTAGCTGTTACTACTGCGCACCACCCTGCGCTCAGAGGGACTGGTCTCTTGCCTCGCCAAAGAAACAGGTGCCATCACAGCCTTAATTTTCTGGCCGCCCTTCTACACCTAAGTGACCCCCTCCCATATCGGTCATCCTCTTCAGGGACCGAGCGGTCAAAAATCCCTCCACCCGGGCTTTGGGTTCCCCCTGTCCTGACCCAAGGTCAGGTCCTGTTAATCACCCCCATTAATCACCCCCTTTCCTGCACCATCAACTTTCCTCTCTTTCATCTTAACTTCTTTTCAAAGACACAAAAGAAACTGCAACAGAAGTTAGCAGCTATGAAGGGTCAGAGGAGGTGGGGAACTGGGTAGATGAGGCATGGGAGTGGGAGGGAGACCTTCCACTTTATCTTTGTCAAACTTTTTTGATTTTTGTAACCCAGGAATGTTTTACCTCTGTTTAAAAAGCATTATCTTTTTGGCTCCACATCCCCGAGTTCCTGTCTTCTGCTGTCTACTTCCTTTTATAACCAAGCTTCCTGATAGTGCGGTGAAGTCGGGGACCTCACTTTGCCACCGCTGTAACCCGGCTGTCATCCATCACCCCACCAGAACTGTCTTCACAGAGGTCACCAGGGACCATGGACTTCCTGGGTCAGTGAACAACTTTTCTGCTCTCAGTCGACTCGATCTCTGCTTGCTGCAGGCCGCACCTTCCTCTAACTTGACACCCCCTGCCCACTCCCCTTCAGGTCTCCTGGTTTTCTCTCTGCCTTTCTAGTTGCTTTCTTAGTTACCCTTCAGGAGCTCTGGCAGGAATCAGGGAGTCGCCTCAGAGTCCTCCCTCTCCTTCCATGTCCAGGACATCACCCCATCCCCGGGTTTACCTCTAAATATTTCTCATGCCTGTCCTCTCATCTCCCCTGTCACTTGCCTTCGCTTCATGGGCTGTTAACATTCCTCATTAGCTTCTTAAAGATTCCTCCTACCACCAACCTTCTTTTTTTAGCCCATCTTCCACACTGTCACTACAGTGATCTTCCTAAAATATAAATCTAAACATAATGTACTTTCCTGCTTAAAATCTTTCAATGTCCCCACATTCCCTTCTGAATCAAGTCCAAACCCATGAGCAAGCCGTCCGGGGCCCTTCCAGGTCGGCTTCCCACTGGCTGCTATAGGCCCCGCCTCCCCCAACAAAGCACATCTCTCTGCTTGGGATACCCTTCGTTTTCTTATTTCTCTGGCCAATTCTTGCTTATCCTTCAACATCTGTGCTAAGTGTGCCTTCCTCTGATAAGGTTTTCTGGGAATCCTCAGGCTGAACCAGGCAGCCCCTTCTCTGAGTCCCCATAGCTCCCTAAGGAACTTTCTGTCAAAATGCTTGAGAGAGGCCTTTGTTTGTTTACTCCTAACAAGGTTGTGAGCGCACAGACTGACTTAATTTAAGTCACCTCTACACCCAACGTAGGGCTCGAACTCACAACCCCGAGATCAAGAGTTGGATGCTCCACCGACCGAGCCAGCCAGGCGCCCCTCAAAGACCGACTTTTAAAGCTCTGTAGTCTTGGTTTCTAGAAGGGAGTCTGGCCCATGGTGGGTGCTCCTATGCGTGTTAAATAAATATATTTCTGGGGCGCCTGGGTGGCTCAGTGGGTTGAAGCCTTTGCCTTCGGCTCAAGTCATGATCTCAGGGTCCTGGGATCGAGCCCCACATCGGGCTCTCTGCTCAGCAGGGAGCCTGCTTCCCCCTCTCTCTGCCAACTTGTGATCTCTGTCTATAAATAAATAAATAAACAAACTCCTGAGGAGAACTAGATACTTACCGGGGAGATGGCCAGCTGTAAGATGGTCCCATTCTTAATGTCACTGCGCGTCTGGGTAACAAAGAGGAAAAAGAGTAACTAAGATACAATATTAGACCTGAGCAAGCCAGCCGACTCAACTTTACAGTAGTTGTAACTGAACCTCTTCGGTCAGGACTTCTTCTGCGTGTGTCTTGCCCGAGAACTTCTCAGAACCCCTCCATGTGCCCTGGGCCCTCAGGAAGGAGAAGCCTCGGTTTTCCAGCCACCAGAGGAGGCAGGGCTGGCGTGCCCCAATCTGCCCGGGAGGCAGCCCCTCCCTGGGACACAGAGGCTGCGCCCCCCCGCCCCCCGTCAGCAAGGCTCCCGCGCTGACTGCGCTCCCGCACGCACCTGCTCGGTGATGTAGAGCTGGGGGCCGTCTGCATATCGGAGGGTGTAATACTCCGGGTTTGGCAGCGACCACCTGTGTGGGAAACCACCGTACAGCCACCCGGGCCTTCCGCAGGCCCGGCTAAAACTGGCAGATGCATTAATCATTTTCAGCAGAGTCGCCTCAGGCTTTGGGCGGCCTGCCTGGAGGAGAGGGGAGACCCAAAGCTACGGGCTGAGATGCTGACCAAAAATAAGTGGCTCAGACTTGGCTACCAGCTGGCCAAGGCGGTCCGCACGACTCAGCGCGAGCCTCACAGCCCACTAGCACCTCAGACAGGGCCTTCCTGGGCTCACAGGAGAAAGAAGGATTTCTACGAGGTCATAGGGACATCCTCCTCAGCTACACCTCCTTTGTAAGACAACGGTCCACAAAAGTTGCACTCCCGGGACCCGGCTAACTGGAGACTCCTCACGGTGGGGTGGTGTTCCTGCAGTTGTTAGCCTACCCTTGTCCAGAACGAGGGCACTTTCTACTCACCCATCACAAACTTCCTTGATGATGGATGCCAGGGGCCGTTTCTGAAAGACAGCGAGAGAGAGAGAGAGAGAGAGAGAGAGAGAGATCCTTCACCAGCAACCCATGCCATTCCCGCCAAAGTTCTGACGAGGGCCTGCCAAGCAGAATTAGCCCAGGGCCTGAGTGGGGACTGCCTCCCTGACAGCTTCTGTTGGAGAGGAAGCCTCTCTCCCAAGCCACAGGACTGACCCTCCATGGGGTGGGACAGACTTTGACCTTCCTGTTGCTGGCTCTTACTCCTGATGCCAAAAGCCCACATCCCTGAAGACAACCCTCCCCGCACCCCCGCCCCGCATTACTGCTTCTGTCCTTTCAGGAGCTCACCTGGTCGATTTCAAGGAGCTGAGCATTAGCACCGGGCCACTCAATGGCTACTTTGACGATGTCTGATGGGGGTGGCATTGTTCCCAATAGGCCCTACTTCTCCAAGAAGCACACACCGACACAGCCGCCTGGAGACAAAGAATCAGAGAGAAGGAAAGAGAGAGTTTGCCTTCATTTTTCACTCATTAGATATTTTTGAGAATCAGAAGACAGTGTCCAAAGTAACATGTGGAACTGCTTGGTTAGAATTTTTCAACATCACACCAGACCCTCTCCTTGGGCTCTTTGTCTCTTTTAGATTAAGTCACCAGTAGAAACGGGACAAACCCACCCGTCAACTGCAGACCAGGCAGTAGCAAGGTCTGCCAACCTGGCACTTCGGTCTAAAGGTCAGGAGGACTGCGTGGTAGAAGAATGAATTTACTGCAAATTCCCGTCTTGGGACGTTGGGAGGGAGAAGCATATGCTCTGAGACAGATAAGAATAGGCAGAGCCTTTTCTTGGTTGAGTGGCTGGCTGACGGAGCTTGCCCACTTCTGTTCCGCTCTCATCCGAGGAAGATCCCAGTGTCGGCAGGGCCCGGCCACTTGCTCTCTCACCCCCTGCCTAGTTACCGCTGCCACTCCTTCCCCCTCAAAGGACACAATGTGGAGCCTCCTCTGTGTGGGATGACGCAGAGTTCAGAAAATGGGGAAGAGAACTGGGACAGGAAATGCTATTTTAGTCCCGACTGCCAAGGGCAAGGGCTGCTGGAGCTCAACAGTAGGGAGGTGAAGACAGCCTCACACAAAGGCCCCTCTATAGGAGGACGAGGCTCCGAAAGTACCTCTGGCCCCCTCCCCCATTTGTCTCCAAAATAAAGGAAAATAAATCATTTTGAACGGGTCTGGAAGATGGGCCCATGTGACCGGTCTCCTAGGCAACCGCTAGCTTAGTGGTATTCCAAGCAGCAGCCAAAGCATCCTCTCTCCAAGGTCTGATGAAGGCAAGTCACTCGACTGATGGATTACTTCCATGTATATTTTACATTCCTTGCCGACAGGTTCAGGAGAGGCCTCTCTCTTAATGAAAAAGAACTTTCTCGGCATCCGCCAGGCTCAGTCGTTCACCCGCACGCCAGGCTTCGATCACGGAGACCGCCTGGCTCTCCCGAGCTCACGGCAGAGCCGCTGCGAAGCTGTTGTCCCTGTGTGCTGTAGCTTTTAGGCCCAGACACAGATGTCCGTTCTCACAGCCCTGTGAGCATAGGTCTGTCTGGTGAAAGGGGGAAAAGGCCCTTCCCCTCCACACCCTTGAGTCTCCGGGAAAGGGACGCTTCCATGACCGTTTCCTGGTCAGGGCAGGCTGCCCCAGAAGGCAAGTGTCTACCATACTGGCGTTGCCCGCACGTGACAATGCACAGATGGTTTTCCAAGCGCTTTCACTGACTCCGCTGAACCCTCCTGGCAGCCCCAGGAAGTAGGCGGAATCAAACTGTTAGTTCTGAGACGACACAGCTGGAGCTCAGACGACGGTTAAAGGGCCCCAGTTCCACCAGCTAATAGGTAGGAAAGGGGACAGAACTTGGGGCTGACTTTGGCCGGCGCTCTTCCCTTCCCTGCTGAGCTAGCCTGAATTTCTGTTCGTTGGAACTAAATCAAGCCTAAAGGGCCTGTGGGGGGCGGGCCTATGTAGTCCTTAAAGCTTCTGCCACGTCTGTGGCTCCAAGCAGAATTTCCCGTGTGTGATGTTCGTGTGCTTAGACACACGATGAACCATTCCCATTAGAAAACCTCCTGGCTGAAAGGCCACATGGCAAAGCAGGGGTGGGATGGTGACTCTGGATGCCTAGAGCAGGCATCATTATCCTTACCGGTAAATGTGCCATAATTAGGAGGTATGACTGTACAGTTGTGAGATCATTTTTTAAAACGGAGATATAATTTACATACGAAACGCACAGAGCTCATGTACGTGTGTATATATAGAAATACACACATCTCTCTGTAACCACCACCCAAAACAGGACTTCGAACATTCTCATCACCCTAGAAAATTCCCTCCCACCTCCTTCCAGGCAATCCCCCACCTTCCAGGCCTCCAAGAGGCAACTCCTTTCTGACTTCTCTCACCATACATGAGGGTGGCCTGTTTTTGCACTTTGTATACACGGCAGTACACAGGATGGCCTCTCAGACCATTTGTCATTTAGTTCTTCTCTTTGAAACAAGTAGGTGGTGCAGGTGCGAAAGAAGGAGCTGGGATGACTGTCCTGCTGAAGAAGTGATTGGATTTGGACGCCGTGGAGTCAGGACCCCGTCACAGTCCCATCCCTAGGTGTCCAGGTGATGTTCTGACGAGTGGCCCTTTCACCCAAGCCTCTACTGTGGGATGTGAGTGTTGAACTAAAGCACGCGTAGAGTGCCCCCTAAGTCTAAAAGCCCATGGTTCTAAAGTAGAACTTACAAATCCAAATGAAGATTACCCACTTCAAAGTCCACACCCAAGGAAACCACGCCCTTATTTCCTGATGGTGCTGCTAAGAAATCCTATTTCTTAGAGCTCCTTTCTGGATACTGTCTTTGGAGACGACGAAGCTAAAGCTCATTACTTGGCCATTCCACATTACTCTGACCCAACTTGGCATTTCCTAGGTTGACTGTCTCTTTCTTTATTAAACTTCGCCCTGAGTGATTTGTGGGTATTTCAAAAATTCCTATCCATTTTAAAGCGTGGAGATTTGCAACCGCCAAGACTATTCGAGAGAGACTGAGCCCCCATTCTCAGTGATTCTGCCTTTTCTCACACAGGGCAGGCTATCCATTTAAACTGAATGACACTCTCCCCAACCCTGCCCCAGCTGGTGGGACCTAGGTGAACACCGAACCTTAGCCGGATGAATCCAATTCTTTCTTTTAAATTTACAGACACAAGCTAAGGAAGCTGGATGCCAGGGGGCCCTGGGGCAGAAAGGTCACCATCAGCCTCCGAGCAGGTACCCTGGCAAGCCAAAGCCACCACCAGCAAGCCAAAGATACCAAGAAGCAAAAACCAAGAGTCTTTTAGAGGAAGCTGTTCTGCAGAAGAATCCAGATATGTGTACATAAGTGGAGGCCAGAAACCAGAAACCACAAAGTCCCTAAAACAGATGAAAAAGCCTGATGACTTCCCAGATCCCATGGCTCCAACTCCTACACTTGAGGTGCCTGAAATTCCCCTGGATCCTGTCCAAAAAGCCCTTCTTTAAATGGAACTAGCCTGCTTTTCTGTTCACTGCAACAAAAAGGCTTAAGACTAAGTTTGACCCCAGGCTTTGAAGGAACTCTGATATGGGGGCCTGCACAAACAGCAGCGTAACAGGCAAAGGGTAATGACAGTGAGCAGGACCTTCCTTGACACCGGCTCAGTCTGGTGAGTTTAAAAACAGTTCAGTTAGGGCGCCTGGGTGTCTCAGTGAGTTAAAGCCTCTGCCTTCAGCTCAGATCATGATCCCAGGGTCCTGGGATCGAGCCCCGCATTGGGGCTATTTTAGTCCCTACTGCCAAAGGCAAGAGCTGCTGGAGCTCAACTGTAGGGAGGTGAGGACAGCCTCACACAAAGGCCCCTCTATAGGAGAACGAGGCTCCGAAAGTACCTCTGGCCCCCTCCCCCATTTGTCTCCAAAATAAAGGAAAATACCTGGATACTCCAGGTAATGAGCTTGCCAGGATTTTTTTTTTTAACATGTTGGTTCTGTTTCTTTTATTTTTATTTTTAAAGATTTTATTTATTTATTTGACAGACAGAGATCACAAGTAGGCAGAGAGGCAGGCAGACAGAGAGGAGGAAGCAGGCTCCCCGCTGAGCAGAGAGCCCGACGCGGGGCTCGATCCCAGGACCCTGGGACCATGACCTGAGCCGAAGGCAGACGCCTTAACCCACTGAGCCACCCAGGCGCCCCTGATTGCTCACTTCTATAGCATTATTACAGCCAATGCTCAAGGAACCCTGAAAATCATCCCCACTGTACAGATGAGACAACTGAAGTTCAGATGGGTTGAGCTTGTCTGCCACAGGGCTCCTTCCCACGTCTCCCCTCCAAAAAAAAGAAAGCAAGCAGCTTAGAATGGATCTCAAGTCTGAGTCGTGTGACTTCAAAGTTAGTTCTTTTCCCTCTATGTAATACTTCTTTGATGCTGTATTACATAGTGCTAAGGTCCTTTTCAAAGGACTTTACATATACTGATTCATTTAATTCACACAGCAACCGTGCGTAGTATATTTTTGCACCCATTTAACAGATGAGACAACGCAAAGCAATGAGAAATTAAGGACCATGCTCAGTGTCACACAGCTAATAATAATAATTAGATTCCAGGTAGTCTGGTGTTGTTTGAAAGCCATGTGAGCAGCAGGTGGAGCCGTCCATGGCCCGCAGCAGGTGTCTGGAGGACTCTGGTTTGCCATACCTGAAGCTAAAGCACCTTGAAGGAAAGAAACCTGCATGACGAGAGCTCACTGGTCCAGCAGGGAGTGGTTCCCCACTGTCTACAGAGGACAGCCCTACTTCCTCACGTGCTACTCGGTTCTCTGTCTAGCCAGGTCTTCCCAGACTGCTTGCTGCTTCCATGAGGCAGGCCTCATTCTTCCATCTCTTCTGTCCATCCGCATGTTCTCTTCCTTCCCTGGACTGTCAAAAGAGCTCCTATTTAAACATCAAAGCCCAGTTCAGATGTCACTGCCCCTCTACCCTTCTGAGTGGTCCCCTTTCGCTAGCAAAATGAAATAGGATGGGGCCACTGTGTTCTCACAGCACTCTGTTCTGACCTCTGTGAGGGCTCCTGTCCTCCTCCGTTATAGGTATTATTATTATTGTACAAACTGTTATGATAGTTAAGTATTTATGCATCTCTCTTCCTCACTAGCTCCTCCCCCAAGGAAGGTACACCCTGTCGCCCACTCACCTAGCACAGCACTTGGCACACAGTTCTGGCTCAGCAAGCCCCAGTGTCTGCGCAAATCCTTCACCTCTGACTTCCTCCACTCCTGTGAACCAGCGCCGTCTCAGAGCGGAAAGGGACTGGCGTGAATTGTTCTGCTTGTTCGGTGTTCCCTCCACGTCCCGCCACTTTCTAGCGACACAGGATTTCCACTGTTGAGAGTCTGGCTGACGTCTCACTGGACGTGTCTCACTGCAAGACCAGGTTTAGTGCCCCTGACTCTACTGCAAAGAAAGGGGCGAGTATCCCACTGCTTCTCTCTCTGTGGAGGCATCAGGAGGCAGGAGAGTAGAAGCAGTCGTGTTCTCCCAAGCCCATTCCAGGTTGGAGGGTCTCCTTGTGGGGAACTCCTTCAGCACTTCCTTGCTTACTCCTCATTTTCATTTTAGAAAGGAAGTGGAAATTAGGTCGAATCAATTCAGTAACATTGCAAAACTCTCAGGGTTATAAATAGCCTCTTGCTCGGCCGCTCAGCAGTGCTCTTGAGTTCAACAGCAAACAGCCGGGATAAGGGAGCTGTGGTTTCCCCCGGCCTCACCTCCCACCCCTTTTAAGGCAAGCGCTGCAGACATCAAGCCGTCTGGGAAAACTCAACAAGCCCCAAACAGGAGAGAGGCACGCACTGGATCTGAGGAAGGTAATTCTGTAAGGCAGGAGAATGAAAGCGCACGTCTTCAAAGTCAAAGCTCGGGAAACAGAGAGAAATAGTACCATCGGCATCTCCAGGGAGCAGTCCCTAAGTGGCCTCTGGCAGGTGTGCTTGTAAAATCAACATGGTTACAAAAGGCCCCGTGGAGCTTTATCTACCGTCACCCATGCAGTGACTGCTCCAGAGGGCTGGACTCTGCCGGCGGGGTGACACAGCCCATCTGCAGAAAGCTAGTAAAAGAGGATCCCTTCCCACGAGCAAGGAATTCAGAATGAAGATTCCCGCTTCCAGCTCTCCGTCCTCCCCGCCCTCCTCCCCACTCTTTGAAGGATGAGGATTGACGTGTGCTTTTTTGTTCTCATCTTTTGCTTTTGATTCAGTGGGGGGGACGGTATGGGTGAGTCTGGTTTATGTTTCCTGCAACAGAGTCCACCACACCAGGAAGGGAACTAGAGGTCACACCCTCTTTCTAATTGAAACCACAATCTCACTAGAGGCTTCTCCCCCTGAAATCTTCTCATCTGAGGAGTGACTCCACTTCCCTGAGTTCGGCCGCTAAATGCGGATGAGCTCTCAGGTCCAGAGGAGGGGAACTGGGTTGGCAGAGATTCAACTTCTGCCACGCACTGCTCGAAAGGCTGAGAGAGACCATCGTGCCAACAGCGGCTGACGTTTCTTTTTGTAGAAATTTGCCGAACACCAGCCTCACCCCAAAGCCACTAACTTGGAGCCAAAGCACAGTGAGGAAGGGGACAGGAATGGGAACTACATAACTGTTCGGGCTTCTTCCCCTGAACACCTACCCTAAAGATCACCTGGGTCTCCCCTTACCCTGCACAGAAGCCCTCCACGGGGTTCCCAAGCATACAGAACAGAGTTCAAACTCCCTAGCAGAGTGCTAGGCTGGCCCCAGTTCCACTCAGTGGCTCTTCAGGGTGGAAGTGCCGTGTAGATGCTAGCACATCGCCCCAGACCATCTTGCTCCCTCAAACATCACGCTCTTCTGAGTCTGGGCTTTCACACGTGCTGCTGGCCTTCCACCTTAGTCAACGGGCAAATTCCTACTCATCCTTCAAGGCCCGGCTCACACATTCACTCATGGATGTGGCTTTCCTTGTCTTCTCCCCTCAGGTAGAATAAACTGCGCCCTCCTCTGTGCTCCCAGCCTTCTTACACAAACCTTCACAGACCCCCGACTTCAAATTCTCTGTGCGGCCTCTTTACTACTCAAGTGTGAGCTGCACACCAGTAGCATGGACAGGGCCTGGGAACCTGCAGTCACAGAGGATCACCTGCGCAGTGGGAATCTGCCTTCAAACAAGACCCCTGGGGTGGGGGGGTCTACATGCATGTTCAAGTGTGAGAAGCAGGCTCTAGACCAGTGGTCCTCACCTCTGGTTGTGCACCATCAATGCCCACCCCACACTCTGAACCCCCTCCCCACCCAAGTGATCTTAATGGTGGTCAGGGCTGAGAGCCACAGTCAAGAGGACTATTAGCCATCTGAGAGCAGGGACACATCCAGCCTGTGTCTCTTCCCTCCACTTCCCCAATGTCTGCAGCACAATGCCTGGCACACCGCAGCACCTGCAGAATTCCACACTAAAAATATCCTCCATGGGGTGCCTGCGTGGCTCCTGATGTCAGCTCCAGCCATGATCTCAGTCCTGAGATCGAGCCCTGCATTGGGTTCTGCACTGGGCATGGAGTCTGCTTAAGATTCCCTCTCCTTCTGCCCCTCCCCAACTCCCTTTCTAAAAATAAATTAATTAATTAAATAAAATAAAAATACCCTCCAGGATGTCCTGAGACCTAACTGCCTTTCAACAAGAATAAAAACACTACAGAGGACTGTCCATTGCCTAGAACTTTACAAATCCCTAATTATAATAGCCGGCAGATTTAGAAGGGCTCAGGGTTTACAGACTACTTGCCTCAGTTTCTGGAAGTGAAACAGACACTGAGACGGAAAATACTGATGAACTTTAAGGAACTGCTCTCCTTCAACAGACCACGGTGGTTGCAACGGGGTGGCAGAGCTTGTGTAGGGAGGGGGCGTGGTGAGCCCAGAAGAGTCCTAGGTCATGGCTGAAGTCCCAGGCTGTGGGCCCAACTCTTTCAATACCAACCATAACAACACAGCATTGTTCTCACTGTAAAATCAGGCCAAGCCCTCTCATTTTATAAATAAGAGAACTGAGGTCCGAGAAGCTGGCAAGGCCACATCACCGGTTGGGAACAAAAGAAGGTCTTGGTCCCCCATGTCTGGGTTAGTTCCCTCTCTACAGCACAAGGGACCTGACTGCCCAGATTCACCATGACCACAAGCCTCTCTGGCCCTCTTGCCCTGATCTAATGAGGGGGTTAGACTAGATGTTTTTGAGGTCTCTTCCCACCTTAACCTTCTGGTGAGCCAGTGTCACTTAATGGTTACGAGCTTGTGTTCTGGAGTGGGCCAGACCTGGGATTTGGATCTCAGCTCTAACAATTTCTGTGTTTGTAACATGGGGATTTGAATCAACCCTCCTCTCTCAAGTGGTTATGAATATTAAGTGAGATAATCTATGTTAATCATATAAGTGTGATTTCTGACACAGAGTAAGCAGAATTCCAGCTGTGTGAACTTGAAGAAGTTGCAAAAACACTGTAACCACATTTCCTCATTTCCTAGCATATAAAAACCCTACCCTCCAGGCTGCAGGAAATTGATGACAAAATGAGAACATATGTGAAGGCAATCAAGGAGGCAAAGCACCGCTGGTGGTGGTGTTCTTCTATAATAATAATAATTATTATTATTATTTTCTTCCAGAAGCAGCACTTTTTAATCAGTTTCAGAGCCATGGCCACTACAAAGCCTGCCACAGAACAGGCGCTCAACCAATCTTTCCTGGTGACTCACATTAAACCACCATGCCTAGTGGGGTGACAAATTCAAATGCCTTAAGCAGCCAGGCAGATAAGTAAATAAGCCAAGGAGTGTCTACGCAGGCACTAAGCACCCACCCCACCTAAAGGAGTTCAAATTCAACATTTTCAAATACATTTCACAGCTTGGCCTTGACAACAACTTTGCAGGCTCTACCGACCCTGATTCTGGGTCTTCGTCACACCATGTGGTTGTCTTGGGTGTCACCTAATCACCCTATGATCTGGTCTTGTCCTTCCATGGTAAGCATCCTGAAAATGAGGGCGGTGACTTACACTCTCCAGTCACCCTAAGTAGAACAGCGCTGGCCTCGCAGTAAGGGGAACCTCACTTGGTGAGCAATCGTGGAACTGAGCAGCCAGAGTGTTACCTCGAGCGTGCTGTTCCCAGCACCACCAGGACATACGCAGGCCGTGCGTATTTCTCTCCCCAGCTCCTAGGACCACTGTGTAGACTGTGCTGAGAGGTACAGCAACTGGGTCAAAAAAGGACTTGCCTTGCAGGGTTTTCCTCCAAACACATTAAATATGCTTGTTCCTGAGCCACCTAGACAGGTGGTACTGATGTGTCCAGACATATTACTCTGCACGAAACCAGACAGAATGCGCAATACAGCCACAGGTGCCACTGTTCTCAAGTTTAGTCCCCACTTCCCGCACTCCCAGACTTCCTTGGCGCCTCCTAGAGGCAGCATAGGGTATAGAGAGACCAGACTCCAGATGAACACATGGGGTCCTAGTCCTAACGTTCCCTCCTCCACTCACAAACTCTAGCGTGATCACCAGCAGGCAATGTAAGTTTTAAGAGCTTCCTTATTTTTATTAGTAAAACGCAGGCAACAAGAACTACCTCAAAAGACTCTAAAGGGGATTAAATGACACAGGTATACAAAGCTTCTAGAACTGCACACCCCAAGAGGGCAGCCCCTGACCTGTGTCCTGTGTAGCCACTGAGCACCGGGCATGTGGTTACCACAAACTAAATCGTACTGGCTATAGGTAGAAAACACATGTCAGACGTCAAAGATTTAGGGCACCCACAAAAATGGGAACTATCCCATTAATAGGGTCTTTATATCATCACATGTCAAAATAAAAATTATTTTGGAATATAATAGGTTAAGTAAAATGTGTTCCAAAAATTGATTTCACCTGTTTCCTTCTAAGTTTTTAATGCGGCTACTAAAAAATTTAAACTACCCATAGGGCATTCTATTTCTATTGGACACTAGGCATTGTTCTGCATAGAGCCTGACACACAGAAGGTATTCCCACGTTGGTTTCCTTCCCCCACTGGCAGGCGATCAGGGACCACGATTCACACCCCCTTCCTCCTGTCAAAGCCAAGACCTCCACCCCCTTCTTTAATAAATGTTTACGGTGCCTGGTCCTGTGCAAGAGGCTGGAGATACAAGGAGCAAAACCAGACACTATCTCCTAGGCCTTATTATCTGGTGGGATGGACAGACATTCTAATACTTTCACAAATAAAAGTAAAACTGCAGTTGTTCAAGTGTGGTGAAGAAGTACCCAGGGTGACAAAAGTGGGGAATTCACCTGGAGGAGGAGTCAGGGTGATACCTGAGTGCAGATCTAAAGCATGAAGATGAGTTTACTGGACTAACATGGGCTGGGAAGAGGGAGCTACGCAGAAGAAGGCTAAGTGTAAAGACCCGAGGAAAGCTAGGGCTTGGTATGCGTAAGGAACAGGGAAAGGACAGCGTACAGAGTACTGAACAGGAGGGAGAGGCTGGAGGTTCCAGATCTCCAGGGCTTGGGTGAGGATCTCGGGCTGACCCTGCAAGAGCTGGGCGGCTGGCCAGTTTTAAGCAGCGGAGTGTCCGGATCTGATGTGCATTTTGAAAATCCCACTGGCCACGGTGCGAGGCCCACAGCAGAGCGGCCGGAGAGCGTGGGGAGCACATCAGGTAGGACAATGCAGCCGCCCAGGTAGGAGGCAACAGACGCCTGAACGGAAGGGGAGCGGCGGAGATGAGAAGTAGACGGACTGGGGGCCACAGAGCGGCAGGCTCCACGGGGCGGGGTGATGGGCAGCGTGTGCGTCGGCGGCGGCGATGTCAAGAGAGACTCCCAGGCCGAGGCCAAGGGCCACCCAGCCGCAAACACTCCCCGGGCTCCCAGCGAGCGCTCTCCCACCCCGTCCCTCCCCCATCTGCTCGTCGCGCCTGCAGGCTCCATCCTCCCTACCCTTCTCCCTCCGCTCCTCCAGGCCCGGCCCGCCCTCTTCCCCACCCGACGCCACTCCTGGTGGGGAACCGGCGCCCAGCAGGGCCGCGACCCCCTGACGAACCGGGGCCCGCCCTCCAGCCCCTCAACCCCTAGGGCAAATGCAGGCCGCAGCCTCCGGTCCCCTTCCCGGACCGGCCTCTCCTCCCCTCATCCCACCGGCCAGGGCCTTTTCCGCGGCCCGTCACGCCCCGGCGCCCGGCGTCCCCCTCACTCACCAGGGCGCCGACCTAGGCCCAGCTCCCGCGCCCGGGTCTCCCCTCCGCGGCTCCTCCAGCCTCCGCCCGCCCCGCCTTCCCGGGACCCCGCCCCCGCAGGCCGACCCGGGTTTCTATTGCTCCGCTTCGCCGTCACGCTGAATCCTCTTTCTTCAATTGGGTTGCTTGCCTGTCACTCAATGGAAGGCGGGCCCAACTGCCGGGGGGGAAGCGCCGGCCTGTCCCCGCCCCACTGGCGGAGGCCTCTTAAAGAAACAAGCTTCCTTCCCACCCAACCCCGCCACCCACTCCGCGTGCTGTGGGGTCAGAAGGAGCGGGATTTTGCAGCGGATCCAAGAGGCGGCCTTGTCTCCCACAAACTTTTCTTTTGGCACAGCCCGGTAGTGAAGGAAAAGGCTTGGGTGAGGGCTGAGCTGCCCTCCGGTGGCACTCAGCCCCATGCCCAGCGGGCATGTAATGCACACTCAACAGTAGGGATAACTGAGTGGGAGGTGACAGTCGTGTCAGAGGCTGTGAGCAGCCGTGGCTGCTCACCACCGAGATGGAGCTAATTATACCGGCACCCGTGGCTGACCGTGGGCGCTGAGTAGAGGCAGAGGGCTGCAGCTCAGCTGTACTGTCAGTGGAATCCCGTGGGAGGTGGCATTTGTCATCGGGATCAGAGCAAGGCCGGAGCCAAGGCCTCACTCATGCTATCTCCCTATATACTCACAGCAGCCCCAATGTAGGTATTATGCCGATCCCTTTGTTTGGGATAAGAAAACTGAGGCTCCCAGCGGGCCAGAGATCACACAGCTAGTGGCCCACAGAGCAAAATGCCCCACTGTGCTGGTTTGAGTCTGAAGTTTATGGTTTCAGCATTTTGTCTCACAGATCCTTACAACAATCCCGAGAAGTATGGATTTTGTTGTCCATTTTACAGATGCTCGGCAGAGGCTGCGTGAGATGGATACTACCCAGAAAAGATTAAATAACGACCACCATTCATAGGGCACCTTGCAATCTACAAAGCAGTCTTATATGTGTTGGTTCTTTCGATCCCTGAAACATCAAAGATGACTTCTGTTAGTCTTATTTTGCTGGTGAACAAACTGGCGCTTACAGAAGTTGAAGGTCAGTGATAGCTAACATCAAGGCAACCCCGCCCCACCACCAACACTGAGGTCCTCAGCAAACTTTCCCCAAAAGTCCACCTAGTAAATACTCAGCCATATGGTCTCTCTGACAACTACTCCACTTTGCACGGGCAACTGAAAAACAGATGAGTGTGACTGAGTTCTAGCTGGTGGCTGGAGCTATAATTTGCCCACCCCTGGATATCAGAGTCTTGTATAGACCATTCTTTCGTGGGCTCCTCATGGCGACTTTGTTAGTGACCCTACTGTTGTTGTCTGTTACTGTTGTTGTTGATGATGCTGTCATCTCAATCCTTTGACAAAGGAGGAGTCGAAGGTGTGGCATGGTTAAGGATGTACCCGAGGTCAGTGCAAGAACTAGAAGTCAGATCCAGCTTTTGCTTACTCCAAATCCCATGGTCTGTCTACTGCTCTCTTCCCCACCCCATCGCAAGGTGGCAAGCCATGTTCACCTTACCTTTCCCGGGCTCTAGGGAAAGCTAATTCCTATAACTAACCTCCTGAGGAACATTCTATTCCTTCCTGCCTTCCCCATGGATTCCAGCCCATCAACAGTTTCCCCTCCCTGAGCCCCTATGGTGCTTTGCCCAGCAGCCTTGATTATTACTGAGACATGGTCTCTATGTGGTCAAGGACTATTGTGGCCGACCAGATGTCTGCCAAACTCCCTCTCCCTGGCTTCCATAGTAACATGGCTGCCCCGCTAAGCTGTACTGCCTACTCCCACTCGCAGTTAAGAAAGGCCACGTAGGGCCCCCCTGGGTGGCTCAGAGGGTTATGTATATGCCTGGGGCTCAGGTCACGATCTCCAGATCCTGGGACTTGAGGCTGAGTAGAGAGTCTTCTCCCTCTCCCTCTGCCACTCCCCCTGCTTGTGCTGCTCTCTCTCTCAAATGAATAAATAAAATCTTAAAAAAAAAGAAAAAAAAAGAAAAAAAGAACAGCCAGATACCTAAGTTCTTGCCAGTGGAAGTGAAACTTCAGGCAAAGCCTTTGGTCAATGGGCCTGCCTCCTCCCCACACTCTTCGTCCTTCTCACTGGCTGGACCCAGCCTTGACCTTGTCAAGATGACAACGTGCAGGGGGATGACAATGCTACAACACAGAGGGTGCCAGGGTCCCCGAATGATCACATGGAGCAGAAAGCTACCTGCTGACCTGAAATACTTCCAGGTCAGTTCATACTCTTATGTAAAAGAGAATTAATCTTTGTTCCTTAGGCCATTCACTTTGGGGGGATGGAAAGAGGGGATCATCTATTAGAGCAAACCCTGCACTTATACAGCCTGAAGGGGACACCTCCTTAATTTGGCGTCTTGGTGCCTCACTTGCCTTGCCCTAGTCCTGGCCCTGCTCAGTGCACATTAATCTCAAGAACGAGTCACTCACTCTAGCTTTATACTACCTTGTCTTTTTTTCCCCTGATAGGCCACTGCAGGTCTTTCATTGCAAGTTTCAGGAACTAATTCTAGCTAACATCAGCAGAAAAGGAGCTTGTCGGCAGGCTGGTGGCTAACTCACGGAAATGACAGAAAGCTGGAGAGCCAGGTTAGGGAAGGACAGAGACTGGAGATGCTGTGAGTGTTGAGGTAGTCAGAATGAATTAGCTCCATCCTTTTCTCCCCTTTCTCAAACAGATCTTTCTTTGATCAGAACCAAAGTCCCTGGAGCAAGAGTCTGGTTGGCTGAGCTCAGGCAGCATGTCTTGCCCTTCACTAAGGAAGGCAGACTCCTTCACTGACACCAGGCTGTACACAAGGGAAGAATTCCAGATTCCTCCACCTCCACTCCCAGCCGCTACCCTTGGGCATTTGAGGCCAGGTTCTCTGTCTTCAAGATGAAATCAAGTAGGAGAAGTACCTGACTTTGAATGTCATGATTACATAAAACCAACACAGCATCTGGCACATGGTAGAGCCTTGTATCATACAGAGTTCTCTGTTACTTACCAGCCGCACGTTCTTGTGTAACTTACTAGATCTCTGTGAGCCTCAGTCTCCTCATCTGTACAATGGGGATAATAAGAGTGTATCCTGAGAATTAAATGAGATGCAGCACATGAACAACACTTGGCACAATGTCTGACACAACAAGTGTTCAATAAGTGCTAGGTAGTTTTAAAAACTATGGTAGGCCCTCAGTAAGTATTTGTTATGTGAGGGAATTTTCTAGAATATTTTGAGTTCCTCTGAAACCACATCTGAAATTGGAGGGTTCTCAAAATACTCCTCCCGGTTCTCTAACCCACAGACCTTCCATGTTCAGATAGTCTGGCCTCCCCTCTGTGACCTCATTTCCCTCCTTCTCCAGCTTAGAGCCCTGGTCTCTCCTGCAATGACTCCCTTGTGTTCATGCTCACACTCTATGCTTCCTTCTCTCTCCATTGACTCACCTGGAAAGTCCCAACTCTGCTTAAACTCAGCTCACCATCCGTTTCTCACCTGTGCCCAGCAGTGAATGGGCTCAGAAGGAAATACAGACCCTTTTGTGGCCTAAGTTCGTCCTCCACACTGTGGGGCAACCATTCGGGCTGCATCTCCCTGGTGCCTCCAGTCCTACTCCCCCTGAGGCCCTCTTGCATCTTCTCTCTCCTGCCTTCAGCTCCTCACTCGTCACTGATGACTTTCTTATCTCTCTAACAAAACAAAAAACAGCAACAACGAAAAGAAAGAACGAAGGAAAGAAAGAAAAAGAAACGATTGGGAAATAAGGAGAAAATTCTCTCATCTCATTGCCAAATCCACAAGCCTGTCTTCCTCATTACCAGAGAGCTCCGCCTTCTCTCCTGTGATGGAGGGTCACCTTCTCTTACCCCTGTAAGGGCCACCCTGCAGGTGTTCCCGAGATGGCGTCTCTTGTCACCTACTCACAGATTTTACTTCCGTAGGGATCCTGTCTCCCCTGCACCATTGGTGCTCGGTCATGCCCACCTGCGTCCACCTGAGCTGGAAGGTGGCCCATCTATTGAAAGGGGGAGGGGTCTCCAACAGGGACTACAGGACCCCAAAAGATCTGGGCCCTGACTACTTTGACTTCATCTATGTCCCGTCTCCCCCCACTCACTCAGCTGCAGACTTACTGCCTGATTCCCCACCTCTGGGCCTTTGCATTTGCTGTTCCCTCTTCTGGAATGCTCTTTCCCCTGACCGTCACCTGCTTACTTCGCTTTACTCAGGTTTGCGCTAAAGCCTCCTCAAGCGAGTCTTCCCTGACCTCCTAAGGGCTTGAATCTAGCCCCAGCCCACCCCCTCTGGTCCCTTAGCCTGCTCCAATGTCCCCCAACGTGCTCAACATCATTCCTTTTGTCTTGCCTGACTTCCACCAGAGTCCTGAGTTCCGCGATGTCGGAGACATTGACTGTCTCGTCACTAGCTGTATCCTCAGCGCCCAGGGCAGATCTAGCTCATGGTATGTGGTCAATATGTTATTTATTGTAGCACTGAATAAACAAAGGAAAACAAGCCATGGGTAAATGGAGGGGCTCTACAAATTTGACTCGTGTTATAGTTGAATCTTCCTAAACACTCATATACTAAGTGTAGCCCTTCACATAGATTATTGTTGAAATATAATCCCGCAATCCCACTGGAAGAATTTCTGATGTGGTGGCTCATTAAGTGTCCAAACCTACCTTTATCTGTTTAGAGAAGTAGAGCTAGTATTTATTGTGGGTCTATGTGCCAAGATTTATGTCGGGGACTGTTACATATGTATGTGATCATTCAAAGTTATCAATTTCTATTTAGCATTAGAGCGCCCATTTTACAGATGAGGAAGACTGAGGCTTAGCGGTACAAAGACATTTGCTAGAGCCACACAGCTCATATGGTACCTAAGTCAGCCTGACTTCAAAGTACATGTCCTTCTCTTCATGCTACCCCCTGAAAACAGTGTAATACCTGGGCATTTCATTCTCCAGTCCGTTCCATTTCTCAAATAATGATTAAGCCTGGATACATAGGAGGCTTTGCGCTAATTAACGATCTCATCTGCTCCTCACGTTCCTATGAGACACATCTGCTACTACCTCTATTCTGCGGTGGAGAACCCTGAAGTGTGGACATTTGCCTGGGGTTGTCTGGGGGAGCGGTGAAGCCAGTATTCAAATCCATTCTGCCTAATTTCAAGGCCTGAGATTTTTCTGCAACATGGTGCCATCTCCCTTACGACAGCTCTCTGCCTCAGAGAGCAAGAGAAGAAAAATGACTAAAACAGAGGAATAAAGTATCATTACAAAAATTCATGGTGACTTGGTGTTTTAAGTGGGAGGCAAGGGCAGGAGGAAGCCAGCCAGTCTAAGTCTAGCGTCGGCGCTTGCAGGTTGGGGGTTCACATAACTCACGATAACTTAATTTGCAAAGACCGTTCTTCCAGGAACTGGGGCTTATCGTGTATTTTTGTGAGTGGAAGTGAAGAGAGAGGGAAGGGTGTCCTGGAGACCGGGGCGAGTCGTCTGCTTTCAGCCCCAGCAGGGGCTGCTCGAGCTTCTTGTGTGAGACCAGCGCCCCCTGCTGGCGGAGGAAGTCATCTTCAACATCTAAACCTCCGTGTGTGTGTGTGTGTGTGTGTGTGTGTGTGTGTGTGTGTGTGAGAGAGAGAGAGACAGAGACAGAGACAGAGACACAGAGAGACAGAGACAGAGAGAGAGACAGAGACAGAGAGACAGAGACTGGTGGGGGCAGGAGGCCATGGGGAAGTATATTCAATGAGATCTGAGAAATGTCTAGCACACCCAGTATATAAAAGTAATAGCCACCACTTACCAATATAACAAGGTAGCAGGCAGGCACTGTTTTATAGATTTTACATGAATTTTATCGACTCCTGGGACTTTACATATTACATCTAATTTAACCGTCACCCCAATCGTCTGAAGTAGAAATTATTATTTTTACTCCCATTTTTCTCAAGAGGAACCCGAGGCACAGAGAGGTTGTTATCTACAATACGGCCATTAAGCGGCAGAGCTGGGACTTGAACCCGCCTGCCCTTGTTCTTAGGGGCATTCTGGAGTGCCCCCCGGCAAGTCCCCTTGTAAAGGGCCTCCCTCAGGAATTTCCATGTCTGGATTCCCTGTACTGAAGCCAATAAATTTGATTTTCTCCTGTTAATCGGCCTCATGTCAACTTGATTCTAAGTTCAGCTAGGAGAACCTCGGAGGGCAGAACCATTGGAGCAGTTGGCAGGCGGCTTTAACTTGCCAGACACCCCTTCCCCCCGGGACACCACTGCCGCTGAGAGATCCCTGGGAAATGGGACAAACAGGGGGCAGAAGATGTGGGTTCCTTTGAAAATGCAAACTGCCTTTTCTCCTAACGCCTTGCAAATGAAATATAAAGGACCTCATGTAAACTTCAGGGAGATCACCACAACAGCCCACATGTAGACCATCCTCACGCCTGTCACTGTGTGGACCATTCAGAGATCACCGAAGACATCTGGACCACGTGCAGGGAAAATCTGCCCGGAAGGCCGATGCCTGCTCTCACTCTCTCTGAAGACGCTTTGAGCTTGACATCTAGAAATCGTCACTGGCTAGCCTCAGAACCCCCAAACTGATTTCTGATGACCTAATCATTAACTATATCTAATGACCTAATCATTAACTGTTGCTTTTCTTTCGTTTCCGTAGAAATGCCTCTTGTTTAGTTCCTGATATCTTTTTTTGTTTTGTTTTGTGCAAGAGGGAAAGGTGGGGGTGGGGGTGGGGCAGAGGGAGAGAGAGAATATTAAACAGCTCCACGCTCGGCGCAGGGCTACATCTCACAACCCTGAGATCACGACCTGAGCCAAGATCAAGATTCGGACACCGAACCAACTGAGCCACCCAGGTGCCCTAATAACTGATTTCTTGCGCCACGAGCCCAACTTTGAAAACACATGTGCTTCACCACCTCCTGAAACGAGTTTCTAACTGAACTGACCTATCATCAGGACTACGTCTGGTTCCATGACACAGAACAATTGACCGGCTTCATTTTTTTTTTTTTTAAGATTTTATTTATTTATTTGACAGACAGAGATCACTAGTAGGCAGAGAGGCAGGCAGAGAGAGGAGGAAGCAGGCTCCCCGCTGAGCAGAGAGCCCGATGCGGGGCTCGATCCCAGGACCCCGGGATCATGACCTGAACCTAAAGCAGAGGCTTTAACCCACTGAGCCACCCAGGTGCCCCAGGCTTCATTTTTTTAATGCATGAAAATGAAACTTCAGGGAGGTTTCAGAGGCCAGAACTACAGGGGCTGAGGGCACGGTGCCCCAAGATGAGCCGCTTTGGCAGGAACATTATTTTGAGTTAAAAGCAATCCAAACTGAGCAGATTCAGAAAAAGCTTTTTACCTCCCCCTCAACGGCCCCGCTGTACCAAGAAGAGAGCTATTAACAGAGATTCCTCTTTGCCTGAGAAACTCTTCTCTGTGTAACAAAACAACCTTTGTTTTCCAAACATCTCCACTCACCTTCCTGCTCCTGGTTTTTCTCCCCTTTGCATCATCAGGCCCCTACCCCTCTCCGTAGCTCATGAAGCCATCACGGTTGCCTACTGTCATTAGAATTTCCAAGTCTGTGTGCATTGCCCATATGTACATTATTAAATTTTATTTTCTCCTGCTTAAACAAACAAACCTCGCTCAGAGCAGACACACAGCCATGGCTCCATCATTTTTGGGAAAACGGTAAACACGCTAGGATTCAGTGGTGAGCCTGCTGCTTCTGTACTCCCGCGTGGGCGACTGGGGGAGGTTGTAGACTGCTCTGGGCCACTGGTCTTGCCACCACTGCGTCTGTCTGGATGTAAGATAAGCCCCCAGCTAGTGATAAATGTGGCTCCTCGGATCTGCTTCTCCAGCATCTTGGTTACAACAGAAACAGAGAATCAATATAAATGATCAATGTAAAATCAAACAATCAATGTAAAATATTCAGCAACCATTGAGGAATGAGGGTGGGACTGGTAGATCAGAGCATCAGAGCAGACAGCTCCTAGAGAAGATTCCTAGGGGGTTTCTCTGCCCACCCCTCACCTTCCCCCCCGCCCCCCGCTGATGTAGGAAATGTTGGGGTTCGGAGCCCCGGCCAAGAAAGAATTCTTGAGACATCTTTGGTGCAAAGAGGTAGTTTTATTAAAGCAGGAGGACAGGACCCCAGGGCAGAAAGACCTGCACTGGGGTTCTGAGAAGTGGCCCATTATATACTTTCAAATTGGGAGGGGCTTAGGGATGATGTGGGAAACAGAGGCAGAAGAAAAAAATTATAAAATCTGCTTACCCACTGACAAGCCCTTGAAAAAGGCAGAGTGACAGGGACTCAATTACCTCCACCTGGAGGCTGTGCTAAGGGTAAAGGACTATCCTAGCCTGACTACCCCTACCCCCTATCAGGATCCTGTAAGTCTACTTTAACAATTCCTTTGGAAACTTTATATGTGTTGACAATCATTCCCAAGCATATGGCCCACTGATATACATCTGAAGGGTCTCATAACAAAGATTTTATTACTGGTAATGAATAACCTTTTTCCCGCCATTAGCTAGCTCCTCAAGGTCCTGGAAACCTTGCTTCCAAAATTCCTTAGAGACTTACACCATCCCTGACTCCCTCCCAACTTGCAGGTATATAATGGACCATTCCCTACAGTCCCGAGGCAGCAGCTCTTTCTGCCCACCATTCCTGTCCCCGCGCTTTAATAAACCACCATTTTGCACCAAAGATGTCTCAAGAATTCTTTCTTGGTCATCGGCTCTGGACCGCACCCCACTGAACCTTACCTATATTCTAAGACTTCATCAGGGATAGCGTGAGTCTCTAAGAAATTTTGGAAGCAAGGTTTCCGAGACTGTAAGCTATCATTAGGAAAAGGTTATTTATTCCTGTCTAATAAAACCTTAGTCATGGCACTCTTCAGATGTGTATCTTTGGGCCATATGCTTGAGGATGATTACTAACATATGTCTTGGGAGGTAGAGATAAAGGAAGTTTCCAAAGGGATTTTTCTTTAAAGGTTTTATTTATTTATCTGACAGAGAGGGGGAGAGAGAGAGAGAGAGAGTGAGTGAGAGAGAGAGAGAGTGAGAGCAGGAACACAAGCAGGGGGAGTGGGAGAGGGAGAAGCAGGCTTCCCGCAGAGCAGGGAGCCCGATGTGGGGCTCCATCCCAGGACTCTGGGATCATGACCTGAGCCCAAGGCAGCGGCTTAATGACTGAGCCCCCCCCAGGCGCCCCTCCAAAGGAATTTCTATATGTTAAAGTAGACTTACAGGATCCTGGGGGATCGGGATAATGATAAGCAAAGATTGCCTTTTGCCCTTAGCAAAGTGTCAACATGAGGACATGTTGTGCTCCCAGAGGACGGTCACTCTGCCTGTTTCAAGGACTTGCCAATGGACTGCAGGCAGTAAGGATGTTTCCCACATCACCATGAGCAGGACTGAAAGATTACTGGAATGAGGGGAGGTGAAGAGGTTAGGAGTGGAGGGACAGGTCAGGGCTGCTGACCAAGTGGGGAAAACACTAAGGGATTTGGAGCAGCTACTATTTACCAACAAATATGGGAGAATTTCAATACTTTAACAACTGGTATGACTATGTGGGCTGAATATTGCCATCCTTACTATGAGAAACTGAGGCAGCCCTCACAGAAGAAAGCAAGGTCCCCTCTTGCCAGAGGGCCTGGCCTTGGAGGACTGGCCTGGGGAGGAAACCATGTGGAAAGGCTCCTATGTACTGTAGGAGACCTCCAGACCCAAGAATTCATCTGCACTTTCCAGAGACATTTGCTGAGTTCTTAATTCATGCGGTCATTAGTTACAGAGTGGTAAGCAAAAGCATGGTCCCTGTCCTCAGAGCATTTACAGCCAGAGAGGAGAGAGAGCAAATGAAGAAACAAACAAATAAATAACATATGTTATTATACACTGAGATAAATGTGATAGGAGAATGCTTCGTTCACTCCCCTGCAATTCCAACCACCAAAGCAGGAGGACTGACGTGGTTTTGGAGGTCCTCTTTGAGGAGGTGATAACTGCATCACTTGACAAATGAAATGATAATTGCATGGAGACTTGACAGGCGAAGGGTGAAAGGTGAAGGGTCAAAGGCTGACTGTTCCAGACAGAAGGAACAGTATAATGTGGGAAGGCCTGGAAGTAGGAAAGATCCTGACTTTAACTGGGTGGTTGGATCATCAAAGCAAAGGGAAGAGGAGGGTAGAGAGAAGTCAGCTAATGCAACCCTGTCAGCTGTGCTGTGAAGAGTCTAGGTTTCTTTCTGTGTGCAGTGGGAATGAACTAGAGGGTTGTAAGCGGGGAAATAGCACTGTCTGATTTGAATTTGTTTTTTCAAATGAAAGGTCTTGCATATTGGGGCCCTGGGTGGTTCAGTTGGTTAAGTGTCTGCCTTCGGTTTGGGCCATGACTCTGGGTCCTGGGATGGAATCCCACAGCGGGCTCCCTGCTCAGCAAGGGGTCTGCTTCTCCCTCGCCCTCTGCCCCTCCTCCCTGTTTGTGTTCTCTCTCTCTCTCTTTCAAATAAATAAATAAAATCTTTAAAAAATGTTTTTAGAAAGTTTGCCTTTCTAAAGTTATTACTCAACCAACCTACTAACGCGAAGTCATTTCCCTGATAAAACGCATCTGTCATTTAGGTAATAGTGAAGTGTACAGAATAATAGGACAGGAGCATGTGACTTTCAGGCATAAATATGTATGCCACCTCGTGGTGATCCCTCCCAGCCCCAGCTTGGTTTTTCTTCAATGCCTCCTCTTGGAGTTGTACCTAATTTTAGGACCAGTTTTCATCCCAATCCACTGGGGAATGGGATGGATCTGCTTTTGTTTCTTGGGCAGGAATCGCTTAATCCTAAAGTCTCGTGAGAAAACATGGCGAGGAACAGTCAACCGTGCACACTGGTGTTGTGGGGAAAAGGAGGGAACTGGTCCCAATTTGGAAAAAAGATCCCTTCGGTTGCTGTGATAGGATTGCATTGAGAATGGGTTGCTGGATGCAAAGATGGAAGCAGGAAGACTAAAGGGGGATGTCACTCCTAGGAGAAGAGTGATCTTCCTATGGCCCTAGCAACACATTACCAAGGGAGCTGGTCTTCAGCTCGACTACTAGGTCAATGGCAACTCATCTCCCCAACTTGTCCTCTGGTTTATCTTATTTAGTCCTCAGAGGGCAGCCCTACTTCTAAGATTTGGGGAAATCACCTCATTGTTGCCTTCTGTGCTTCTTCCAAATTGCTCCCTGTCTGGTGATGAGACAGATGCGTATGCAGTCAGCTGACTGCCAGGAAAAGGTGATGGTTTCGGTGAAGAAAGGGGCAGAGGGAGTGGTAGAATGTGGTGGAGTTCTGCCTGAATGGTTCTAATCCTCAGAAGTCACCACACTGCATTGGTACCGGTATCCAAGGCCAAGTGATAAGTAGCATTCCGGCGGAGTGGACAAAAAAGCTACTGTATGGCCCATTTTACAGAAGAATAAACTGAGTCCATTTCTTTCTTTCTTTCTTTTTTTTTTAAAGATTTTATTATTTATTTGACCCAGAGAGATTAGAGAGATAATACAAGCAGGGGAGTGGGAGAGAGAGAAGCAGGCTTCCCGCTGAGCAGAAAGCCTGATGTGGGGCTCGATCCCAGGACCCCGGGATCATGACCTGAACCGAAGGCAGATGCCCAACGGCTGAGCCACCCAGGCACCCCTGAGTTCATTTCTTGAGTCAGAAAGAACCCCGACTGCCTAGCCCAGATTCCTAAATCACTGCCTCGTGGACACAGCTTGTACTTTCTTCGGATTTATCATCCTGTGAAAGTGGCATAATGACATCTGCCTTTCAGAGTTGTGGTTACGGTTAACGGGCTTGATGGAACAGATAAAAACAGAGCGCCATTTGGGGAGACAGCTGCGGGGTGCATCCCCACTCCCATTCACCAGCCTTGCACCTTAGAGCTCAAATTCATGACTTAGCAAAATTAGGAAGGAGTCCCTGCCGTGGATCTGGGAGCGGTGATGGTATTATGACAGAGTCAGGGCCAAGAGTGTAAAATCTTGAACACCAGTGTCTCAGCAAATACTAATAATGAGGATAATGGTAAGAGGCTTCCATTTAATGAGTGCCTCCATGTATGTGCTGGGTATTTTACATTTATTATTTTGCTTTGTCTATTCATCAACTAGGTACTTAATGCACTACATGCCAGGCAGCCTTTTATGTTAATGCTAATAATCCCCATGAAACTCAGTGGCAGGAATGATTATTCCTGCTTCACAGATGATGAAACTGAGTTAAGAGAGTGAATAGAACCAGACTATAGAAGAAGTTTCATTCATATTTTAGAAAAGAGAGGGCCTATTGCATCCATTTTATTTTTATTTTTATTATTTTCTAAAGATTTTGTGAAGTAACCACTACGCCCAACATTGGCCTCAAACTTACAACCCCAAGATCAAGAATCACATCCCTGCATCAATTTTTTTTTAAAAAGCTCACAGCAAGGGGCTTTTGGCTGGCTCAGTCAGTAGAGTATGGGACGCTTGATATGGGATCATGAGTCCAAGGCCCACGTTGTGGGTTGAGTTTACCTAAAAAAAAAAAAATTCAAAAAGCACACAACAGCTTTTTAAATCAAAAAGTTTGATTCTTCTTAAAATAAAAATAGTAATTCTTTTAAAGTTAAAAACCCCAATAGATGGGTTGAATAGCAAAATGGATTAAAGAGTGAAGTAATGAACCAGAAGATGGACTTAGGAAATTCTCCTAGAATGCCTTGCCAAAGAAAAAACAGTTGGAAAGTAGAAACAAAGCGTGGAGACATGAAGGGTAGTTGCAAAAGTTCCATTGTCTGCTTCATGTGAGTTACAGAATACAGAATACAGAAAACAAGGGATGCCTGGGTGGCTAAACCCTTAAGCCTTTGGCTCAGGTCATGATCCCAGGGCCTGGATAGAGCCCCACATCGGGCTCCCTGCTCAGCGGAGATCCTGATCATCCCTCTTCCATGCCCCCTGCTTGTGCTCTCTCTCTGTGTATCAAATAAATCGTAAAAAAAAAAAAAACCTTAAGAAATATATGAGCTCTTCTAGTGAGAGGACCTAGTGAATATTTATGAGAAGAATGCAGAAAGACTTTCATCTATGTACATCTGAAATCCTGAAATCTCAGGACACTAAGAATGAAAAGGAAATCCTGAATGTTTCCAGAGTGAAAAAAAAAAATTACCCAGGACAGAATGAGACTAAGATTGACATCCATCTTCTCATTTGCAACTTTGTAAGTAAGAAAAGAGCAGGATACCTTCAAAGTTCTCTGGTGGAACACTTGCAAGTTTAGGAGTCTTTACTCAACGGATCTGTCAAGAAAATGTAGGGGCATCATAAAGACATAAAGAGAGAAATGGACTAAAAAAGTTTACAACTCACAGTTCACGTAGCGTAGCATTCCTCCGCAGGGTATGGTTGGTACTTTGGGTGGAAGGATTCTTTATCTTGTAAGACTGACCCCCACACTGGCAGGTTGCTTAGTGTCCTTGACCACCATCCACCAAATGCCAGTGGAGTTCCTCCTTAGTCACTGTGACGATACAACACACTCCACATTGGGAAGGGCTGCAGTATAGCCTCTGGTTAAGAAACCACTGGTGGGGGCACCTGGGTGGCTCAGTGGGTTAAAGCCTCTGCCTTTAGCTCAGGTCATGATCCCAGGGTCCTGGGATCGAGCCCCGCATCGGGCTCTCTGCTTAGCGGGGAGCCTGCTTCCCTTCCTCTCTCTCTGCCTGCCTCTCTGCCTACTTGTGATCTCTGTCTGTCAAATAAATAAATAAAAATCTAAAAAAAGAAAGAAAGAAAGAAACCACTGGTGTAGGGAGTTATATTCCAATGAGAAGAAAATGGATCCAAGAAGAAAACATGGGCTATAAGACACCTAGGTGAGCAAGGAAATCAGCAAAATATAAGTCTAAATAAAAATCTTTACTTATAATAATCTGAGATGACAACATGGGATGGGGAGGTATGAAAACTGGAAAAGAGGTAGGAGAGAAAAGTAAAAGCATGCTAAGATCATCATTTTATTTGGTAGGAAGACATAGATATTAGTTAATATGCTTAACTCTGTGTTTCAAAAAATAAAGACAATAGGAACAGAATATATACTTTCTAAGTCATTAGAAGAATAATTAATTGGGAGCAAATAAAATGCTATCCAACTACCTGAAAAGTAGAGATGAAAAAGAAACATGAACACAGCATATACAATAGGAAACACAAGGTAAAGTGGCAGAAATGTACAAATGCATCAATGACTTTCATAAGTGTGACTATACTAAATTCACTGTGAAAAGACAGAGACTCTTGAATTGAATTAAAAAAAAGTCAAACTGTATCCTTTTTTATTAGAGAGAGCAAAAGCAGGGTAACCCAGAAAGACTGGAAATGCTGTGAGGGAAAAAGTGCACCCAGCAAGCCAGGGGGAAGAAGGCAAACCATGCAAGCAATCATGGTATTCGGCAAAATGGATTTCACACAAAAACGATTAGTGTTATTTGAAAAGATATATTACAAATATTGTTTATATTGATAAATATTCAATGTACTAACAAATTTAGACTTTGTCCTTGTATGTGCCTAGTAACATAGGATTGAGACATACAACACTAAAACTGATAGAATTGCAAGGAGAAACAGCTAGGTGGGAAACTTCAATACACCTTTAGAAATCCGCAGAACAAGTAGTTGAAACATCCGATAAAGCACAGGAAAGATTTGAAATACCACGGATCACAAGCTTTATCAAATAGATTTATGTGCTGATAAATGTTTGCCCTTTTCAAACACACATGATAACTTTACAGAAATTGTTCATCTTCGAAATAGGTTTTCCTTTCAACCCTCCCCCCTTTTCTCTATTCTATTTTTCTTTCCTACCTTCCCATGTTCCTCTCTGTACCACCTGCTTCTCCTCCTCTCAGATAACCTTGATAGCAGAGCGATTATCTCTGTCTAGCTCTCTTCGGGCTCATGTAATCGGCTGAAAATAGATACACCTGTGTAGATTTCTCTCCCCGTCTCTTACAGGAATGGAACCGTAGTTTATACATTTCTCTGCATCTTGCAGAGAGGGAGGACAGAAGTCCCCTTGAGACGAGAAATTCTTTTTTAGTGGCTGCATGACATACCATGATACAGACGTGTCACACTTTATTCAGCCCTTCCTCTACCCATACTCATGATCCGTGTTGATCAGAACATCCACGTCTATGTACATTCTGGGGTGTTTTTTTTTTTTTGAAGATTTTTTATTTATTTATTTGACAGAGAGAGATCACAGTAGACAGAGAGGCAGGCAGAGAGAGAGAGGGAAGCAGGCTCCCTGCTGAGCAGAGAGCCCGATGCGGGACTCGATCCCAGGACCCTGAGATCATGACCTGAGCCGAAGGCAGCAGCTTAACCCACTGAGCCACCCAGGCGCCCCATTCTGGGGTTTTTATTTCTATGGTGTGGATTCCCAGGCATGGGAGTGCTGGTCAAAGAATATATGGGTTTTTGTTGTTGTTGTTGTTGTTGTTGTTGTTTTTGGTTTTTTGATAGATGTTGCCAGATGGCTCTCCAGCAATCTGTGATGTGGTGAATAGAGTCCCTTCCCAGCCTATAGTAGGTGTTCACAAGCTTCCGATTTGCTAGTCTGATGTGAGTAAAGCCATGTCTTGTTTTTTCTTTAAGATTTTATTTATTTATTTTACAGAGAGAGACACAGCGAGAGAGGGAACACAAGCAGGGGGAGTGGGAGAGGGAGAAGCAGGCTCCCCGCTAAGCAGGAAGCCCCATGCGAGGCTTGATCCCAGGACCCTGGGGTCAGGACCTGAGCTGAAGGTAGCCGCTTAACCGTTTAACCAACTGAGACACCCAGGCGCCCCAAAGCGATGTCTTATTATTTAATGTGTATTTTCCTTCCTCCCAGGGAAGCTGGATATCTTTTTAGGCTTTTTCACCATTTGGGTTTGTTCTATGAGTGCCTCTTGATCATTTTATTCTGATACTAATTTGCCCAAGCTCTTTGTGTACCTAGGTATTAACCCTTTATCTGCCGTCTGCATTGCAGGTGGATAGAAAGAGGTTACAAGTGCCACGGAGGTATAGTGTTGCATGTTTTCTTCTAAGTTTTGAATCACTTTATTTTTTTAGATTCAAATCCTTAAGTCACTTGGAATTTGTTTTTGTCCACATGATGTGGGCAATAAGGTTCTAATTTTATCTCTTCTATCTCTAGGCTATCTAACATAGCAGCCATGAGCCACATGTGGTTTTCAGGCACTTGAAATGTTGACTGGTCCAACTGAAATGAACTATAAGTTTAAAACATATGCCAATTTCTGGGGCGCCTGGAAGACTCAGTCAGTTGTGTCCGACTCTTGATTTCAGCTCAGGTCATGATGTCAGGTTCACAGGATGGGGCTAGTGTCAGGCTCTGTGCTCAGCATGGAGTCTGCTTGTCCCTCTCCCTCTGTTCCTCTCCCTTGCTTGTGTTCTCTATCTCTTTAAATAGATAAATACAATCTTAAAAAATATATATACACCAATTTCCAAGATTTATGATGAAAAAAAGTAAAATGTCTAAAAAGTAAAATTACTTTTATACTGACTGATCATATTCATGTATGTTGAAGTCATACTATTTTGGATATGTAGGATTAAATATTTTTTTATAATTTTTAAAATTTTTTATAAACCTATAATATATAACTAGCCCCAGGGGTACAGGTCTGTGAATCGCCAGGTTTACACACTTCACAGCACTCACCATAGCACATACCCTCCCCAATGTCCATAATCCCACCACCCTCTCCCTCCCCCCAACCCTCAGTTTGTTTTGTGAGATTAAGAGTCTCTTATGGTTTGTCTCCCTCCCGATTCCATCTTGTTTCATTTATTCTTTTCCTACCCCCCAAGCCCCTCATGTTGCATGTCCACTTCCTCATATCAGGGAGATCATATGATAGTTGTCTTTCTCTGATTGACTTATTTTGCTAAGCGTAATACCTTCTAGTTCCATCCATGTCGTCGCAAATGGCAAGATTTCATTTCTTTTGATGGCTGCATAGTATTCCATTGTATATATATATCACATCTTTTTTATCCACTCATCCGTTGATGGACATCTAGGTTCTTTCCATAGTTTGGCTGTTGTGGACATTGCTGCTATAAACATTCGGGTGCACGTGCCCCTTCGGATCACTATGTTTGTATCTTTAGGGTAAATACCCAGTAGTGCAATTGCTGGGTCGTACGATAGCTCTATTTTCAACTCTTTGAGGAACCTCCATGCTGTTTTCCAGAGTGATTGCACCTGTTGGATTAAATATTAAAATTAACTTCACATAGTTCTTTTTTTATTCTTTTTAATGTGGCTGCTAGAAAAATTTTAATGACATATGCAGCTTCCATTATATTTCTATGGGACAGCGATACTCCAGGTAATGAGCTTGCCAGGATTTTTTTTTTTTAAACATGTTGGTTCTGTTTATTTTATTTTTTTATTTTTATTTTTTTTAAGATTTTATTTATTTATTTGACAGACAGAGATCACAAGTAGGCAGAGAGGCCCGCAGAGAGAGAGGAGGAAGCAGGCTCCCCGCTGAGCAGAGAGCCCGACGCGGGGCTCGATCCCAGGACCCTGGGATCATAACCTGAGCTGAAGGCAGAGGCTTTAACCCACTGAGCCACCCAGGCGCCCCTCTGTTTCTTTTATTTTTGATCTGCCTCACGAGGGGTGTAGCTGTCTTATTGCTTTCAGTAGACATCTATCTTATATTCGCCACTTCCTATCCTCTTCGGAACAGCGCTCTTTGATTTGGAGAAATTCACAGTCGTGAGTCCTGTTTCTCCAGGCTTGGATCAGAACTCAAGTTCCCAGGGCACCTGGGTGGCTCAGTGGGTTAAGCCTCTGCCTTCAGCTCAGGTCATGATCTCAGGGTCCTGGGATCGAGCCCCGCATCGGGCTCTCTCCTCGGCGGGGAGCCTGCTTCCTCCTCTTTCTCTGCCTGCCTCTCTGCCTACTTGTGAGCTCTCTCTCTCTCTCTGTCAAATAAATAAATAAAATCTTAAAAAAAAAAAAAGAAGAAGAACTCAACTTCCCAAGGCTCCTTCAGTGTTAGGACGTGGACACTGGACCTTTGTGGGATGAATGGAAAGTGGGCTGGTTCCATGGGGAATCAAGTTCTGCATGGAGTTGCCCTTTCTGTAGGTCCTGGTGGGATAGGCAGTGAGCGTTGCAGGTGGCCGTGCTGGCAATGATTCCAAGGTCAAAGTCATAGCATGGGGGAAGAGTCATGACAGGAGCCGTAGTTCATCAGTAGATGGCACAGTTGAGGGCATTATTTCACCGTGAGTCTGGCTTTTCAGCCCTCATAGCAATAGGGTGAGCTACTCAATTTCTCTTTAACAAACTTGCTTGCTGCCTTGTCATCAGCATTGGCTTGCATTGCTGACCCCACAGAACCCTGACCGATATCTGGGGACTGTTTTCCTCAAAGAAAGGGATTTTGGATATTTTCCCCTACTCTTCCTAAAATATCATCTTCTGTCTTAATGAATTCTCAGGGTTGTTTTTTTTTTTCCCAGTTTATTTTCTCATTCTTTTTCTATTTCTCAAGGTCAGCATGGGCTTAGCCTGGGCTTCCCAGAAAACAGTGCCTGTAGCCAAAGTCTACAGGCTAGCACTGCATGGAGGAGTGCAGCCTCAGAGAAACCAGGCTTGGGGGTGGGGGAAGTGAGTCAGGGAGGAGGAGATCCAGGGGGAGCCTGAGCATTACTAAGAGTTTTGTAACTAGGGTCGTGGGATCCAGCCCTGAGTTGGGCTCCCTGCTCAGCAGGGAGTCTGCCTCTCCCTCTCCATCTGCCTCTTCCCCAGCTCATGCTCTCTCTCACTCTCTCTCTCTCAAATAAATAAATAAAATCTTAAAAAAAAAAGTATATGTGTGGGGAGTGAGTGGATCAGCAGCGTCAACTGGGAGCCTGTTAGAAATGCAGAATCTCAGGCCCCACCCCAGAACTACTAAAACAGAATCAGCAATTGAACAAGAGCCCTAGCTGACGTATTTGCTCATTGAAGTTGGAGAAGAATTGCTGTGTGTAGTAAGACCAACAGATCATGTTCACTGAAGCAAGACGATGCCTGAGGACAGAGGGAGGGGAGACTGAGGCAAGGAAGATGAGGGAGGTGTGGCTCTAGATTTGAAGAAATGCTTCAAGGGAGTCATATACAAGTAGCAAGTTTTCCTCACTTATTAATGGAGTTACTTAAGGCTACAAAATTTCCTTTGAGTGCGGCGTTTTTTGGCCCCATAAGTTTTCCAGTGAAGTCTCCTTTTCTTGGTTTTCTAGATAATTTGTAATTTTGCTTTTGTTTTTCTTTGATCCAAGTGTTATTAAACAGTGTATTTCCTACAGTTAGTTTCCAACTAGTAAGTATATTTTGGTAGCCTTTTAAATTTTTTTTTTCATTGAATGATGAGCAGAGAAGACAGTCTATGAGATAGATAATTTCTTGAATTTTTCTATGATTAAGTAGATGATACATTTTGGTAAATGCCCATGTATGCACAAAAATAAATATCTGCATATGAAGAAATATTTGAGTTTGTGGACTATGTTACTAATTCTTCTAGGTATCTATTTTTCGCTATCAGAGTTACCGATTTTGAAAGAGATAGATTGAAGCCTCCTACTGAAACTGTATTTTCATGAGATTGTCTTTGCATTTGCGAACATTTTTGCTTTCTACATTTATCTGCTATGTTGTTGGGTGCAGAAAGTTTCATGCAAGTTACATCCTGTTCATAAACTGTGTAGTAATTTTATCCTTCGTGATCCAATTGGGGATTTTAATCTTAAAATCCAGTTGTCTGGTCTGAATATTGCTGCTCTTGCCTTTTTGCCTGTTTCTAGAGCGAAGCCAGTTTTTGGGTCCTGAACACCTTGACTAAGCAGAGTATCAGTATGACCCTGAGACCAGCTAAGAGTTGCCAGGGGTTGTGGTTTGCCCCTTTCAGGTTGCTCTTATAAATTTTCCCTCCAGGAAGGATGCCCGTGGGAGTCCTGCAACTGCAATGAGGAAGTGGCGTTGAGTGGCAGGGGTGGACAGTGGTGGACACTGGATGCACGGCCCCGACCCTCTTTAGGAGGGAAGGACCGATTCCCATCGCAGCTGGAAATACGGCCAGCAAATAGTCCCCCATTGTTAGCACTCTTCGGGGAGTGTCTGGGCGGAAGAAAGCTGCTTCACCCAAGGTCATGCCCTTTCCCTGGTGAAGCCCATGTCCAGTTACTGGTTGACAGGGGAGTATAAAGGCCCAGCTCCCCTCAAACCAACTTGGGACAACTGTGAAGGGCCAGCCTAGCTTCATAACTCCTCCAGGGACTTGAACCTGCTTTTACTGAATCTATGTAACAGCCCAGATCTTTCTTCCCTTTCACAGATGTGATCCCAAGGGCGCCCCTTGTGCAAATCTCAGCTTCGGAATCTTCCTTCTGAGAAAGCCAGCTATGGCAATAGGAGATTGTCCTTATTCTTAAGAGATGCGTGCTTAAGAGTGGAGGGTCATTGGTGGCTCAGTGGGTTAAGCCTCTGCCTTCAGCTCAGGTCACGATCTCAGAGTCCTCAGATCGAGTCCTGCATCAGGTTCTCTGCTCAGCAGGGAGCTTGCTTCCTCCTCTCTCTCTGCCTGCCTCTCTGCCTACTTGTGATCTCTCTGTCAAATGAATTAAAAATTAGAAAAAAAAATTATAAAAGAAGAAATTTTTCAAACTTTAAAAAAAAAAAAAGAGTGGAGGGTCATAGGGGCACCGAGGTGGCTCAGTCAGTTAAGTGTCTGACTCTTGGTTTTGGCTCAGGTCTGTCAGGCTCTGTGCTGGGCGTGGAGTCTGCCTGAGACTTTCTCTCCCTCTGCCCTCCCCGCTCCCTCTAACTTTCTCAAAAAAATAAATAAATCTAAAAACAAAAAAAGAGTGGGGATGCCTGGGTGGCTTAGTTGTTAAACATCTACCTTCAGCTCGGGTCACGATCCCAGAGTCCTGGGATCGAGCCCCACATCTGGCTTTCTGCTCAGCGGGGAGCCTGCTTCTCCCTCTCCCACTACCCCTGCTTGTGTTCCTTCTCTCTCTGTCAAATAAATAAATAAATAATTTTTAAAAAGAGAGTGAAGTGTCATAATATTGGTAACTGTTGTTGATGATTCAGGAACAAAAATGTGTTTCCATTACGAAAAGAGAGAGATAAAGCTACTGTGGCAAAATCTTAGCCGTTGGTGCATCTAGATGGTTCCTAGAGCCGTGTTAATTGTAGCATTCTTGTGCCTTTTGGGGATTTGGACTTTTATACAATATAGGTGAAAATAAAATCTCTTTGTTTTTAATCAGCATCTCAGTGGAAGCAAAATTAGTCTTGAATGTTCAATGCGTTATCTTTACCTGGGGCCTCTTCATTACTTTTAATCTTTTGCTTGTTTTTCTAAAACAGTTATATAAATCTCTGTGTGTCCCTTCAAATTCTCCTTTGGTCGCATCTCATAGATTTTTACATTTTTTGTTCTCATTGTTATTCATTAGAAATAATTTATAATTCCTTTCTTGATTTTCTCTTTCACCCGATAGATAGTTGGAAGCATGAGTGCTGGTATGTGTGTCTGGAAGGGTTTTGTTGATGGTGAAGTTCTTGGTTTCTGAGTTGGGTCTTCTAGTTGATGATTTCCGGTTTTATTGCGCAGTGGTCTGTGAAAACGGCCTATGGTATTTTGGAATAGCGTGAGTTTTTCTCCTGGGAATTCCAGGAACACGGTTCTTAAATACAGCCTTGCCACCATTCTCCTTCAGCTTAAAACTAGCTACAGAATATTCTTTGAGGCAAGAGGCCTCTGAGGTTTAGAGTGGCTATAAGACTTTGCTTCTCCAGAGTCCAGAAGAAGGGAGGTGACAGAGAAACTTTCCACTTCTGAGTCCAGTGAGAGCCTGGGGACCAGAAGCACAGAGCCCAGGAGTCACGGTCAGAAGCAAAGGGGTGAGATCTGGGAACACTGACCTATAGAAATCCCAGGATATCCTGACAGCGAGGTTGTACTTGCCCACCTGAGGCTGCTTTAAGCTCATTGCTCTGGGGCACTTAAAGTGCTGTGGTACAGGGGCGCTTGGCTTGCTCAGTGGTTAGAGCATGCAGCGCTTGGTTTCAGGGCCGTGAGTTCAAGCCCCATCTTGGGCATGGAGCTTACTTAAAAAAGAAAGAAAGAAAGAAAGAAAGAAAGAAACAAACAAACAAACAAACAAACAAAAAATGCTACAGAGGAGAAAACAATGTGCCTCTTCCTTCTTCAGGAAAATGTCAGTGGAGGACACTGGAGCCCTTCTGGGAACCATGACTTGCCAGCGAAAGTGCCGCTGACCCAGAAGGGCCAAGCCTGGTGGGCCATCCATTACTAGAGGGGCTGACCCTGCAGAAGATCCCCAGCAGCAGAGCACGGGCCCTGATGAGCCAGCAAGGGAAAATACCAACACGCATACAGGAAGCTAGAAGCGAGCAAGATTAAGAACAGGTGCATCATGGAGACCGGCGGGCACAAACCTACCAGAGGAGAGAGAGGGTGACCTGGATAGGAACCAATGAGGAGAGCACCACCCACGAGCTGCCAAGCACAGGGTAGTAGACTCACCCTCACATTCACTCACACACACACACACAAACACACACACACACACACACACACACGTGTGCTGGGGGGTACGAAAATCTGTTCAGACTGAACATCTCAAGAGAGGAGGGGAGGAGGGGATGGTCGCTGCTGGCACCTGACGTGGGATTCCCTGGGGAGACATAAAACAAAACACACATCAGAAATGCAAAGGGATGGAAATGATAAGGTGAAAAAGAGAGGTTGGAGGGAATGACGCAGGCAACCAGATGTCAGGATATTGGAATTATTCAGTATTGGAATTCTTATTATTGGAATACTGGAGACTTATTAAACAGAGGAAATGGAAGACTGGCAATAATGAAATGGAATGAAGGGGGAAATTTTCCCAATAAATACTTGATTTGAAGATTTGAAGGATTCACTGAATTCCACACAGATCTTAGAAAAAATAATACCTTTAGGTATGTCCTGAAAAACTGAGTGAGCTCTAAGGATAAATGCACAGCTTCCCCGGGTGCCTGGGTGAATGAGCCAGTTAAGTGTCTGCCTTTGGCTCAGGTCATGATCCCAGAGTCCTGGGTTCAAGCCCTGCATTAGGCTCCCTGCTCAGCGGGAAGCCTGCTTCTCCCTCTCCCACTGCCCCTACTTGTGTTCCCTCTTGCTGTGTCTCTCTCTGTCAAATAAATAAATAAAATCTTTTTTTTATTATGCTCATAAATAAAATCTTTTTAAAAAAAGCGGGGCACCTGGGTGGCTCAGTGGGTTAAGCCTCTGCCTTCGGCTCAGGTCATGATCCCAGGGTCCTGGGATCAAGCACTGCATTGGACTCTGCTCAGTGGGGAGCCTGCTTCCTTCTCTCTCTCTGCCTGCTTCTCCACCTACTTGAGATCTCTGTCTGTCAAATAAATAAATAAAATCTTAAAAAATAAAAAAAGCTTCCCAGTTTCCAGAGAGGGAAAATAAGTAACTCACAAAGAAAACCAGTGAGGTAGGCATTGGAACATCTTGTTTCTTTTTTAAAATTTTATTGTATTATTTATTTATTTGGCAAAGAGAGACACGGCCGGAGAGGGAACACAAGCAGGGGGAGTGGGAGAGGGAGAAGCAGGCTTCCCTCCCCAGCAGGGAGACCGATATGGGGCTCAATCCTAGAACCCTGGGACCACGACCTGAGCCCAAGGCAGATGCTTAACGACTGAGCCACCAATGTGCCCCAGACATTGGACTTCTTATCTGCTACACTGGAAGCAAATGATGGTAAGCATAATCTACAGAGTTTTGAGAGCAAGGGAATCCTATGGAAGACTAATAATACTGGAGGACCTGGTGTTTGGGGGAGGGGCAGATGGAGAAGGAGAATAAGAGTGTTCACATCTCTTTGGGGATTGGGGAGCATGGAGATGTGAAAGTGTTATAAATGGGAAATATAGATGGTATTTTTTTCATATAATAGATTACATAATTGTGATGATGTATTTTATTCTAAATGTTAAAAGGGAAATGCAGGGGTATCTGGGTGGCTCAGGCAGTTAAGTGTCTGCCTTCAGCTCAGGTCATGATCCTGGGGTCCTGGGCTCGAGCCCCTTATTGGACTCCCGACTGCTTCTCCGTCTGCCCTCTGCCCCTCCCTGGCTCATGCTTTCTCTCACTCACTCACTTTTTTTCTCAAATAAATGAATAAAATCTTAAAAAAAAAAAGGGAAAGGTAACTCTTGTTGGAATGGAAAAATACAGAAGAACACTAAAATCCAAAAGAAAAAAAAAGATAATGGCCATGTTATCAAGCCAGCAAAAACAAGAAAAAGGAAATAATGGAGTAAAATGAATAGTAACGTAAAGTATATCCATTTCTACACTACCTGAAATGGGTTTGTGGGTATAAACGCCAACTCAGACCCTGTGCCTGTATTTTTTTAAAAAAATACTGGCATCTCCCCCTTTCCTGGCATATTGTTATCTGTCATGGTCTTACGGGGTCCTTCTAGGGATCCTGCCACACCTTCAATGATGTGTATGGAATCCTAGCACTGGCTCATGTCTGGAAGCTGAGTGAGGGATTGGGACTTGGGGAAGGGTTGATAAACCACCTGCTCAGGGAAGTTAAATTAGGAAAAATTACGTATCTTCATGTAGAAGAGGCACAGGGTCACACATTCTTACGTATAAGACATTTAGGAAAAGACTAGAAGGAAACACAGTGGACTGCTGGCCATTCTTACCTCTCAGTGGTGGTAGCGTGGGCCATTTTAATCTTGTGTTTGTCTGTATTTTCCACATTTTTGTACCGTAGCAGATGTACTCTGCAACGCCAGAGATTACATGTGTGTAGGTGTGTTTTCTCTCCTCTGGAGAGAGGTTCCAGAAAACCGTCTTGGCATAGTGAAAGTTGTTGTCAAATCCCAGCTCTTCAAAGGGAGGGTGTGGCTCCCTGGCATCACAGGAAGCCTTCCCAGGAAAGACTCCTTTTGAATTATGCAAGAGGAGTGGGAAAGGGGCCCCACTGCCCCCGGGCAAAGGATCTTAATCGCCCCTTTGTTGTCAGGTTAGAGATGCAAGCGTCATACAAGCCAGTAATATGTCTCCTAGGTGTTTCACTCAAGAGCAATGAAAACCCAGGTCCGTACAAAGACGCGCATGAATACTTCTAGCAGCTGTATTCATGGGGGCATCAGACAGGACACAGACCAAATATCCATGAACAAGTGAATGAATGAACAATTTTGGTACAACGGAACAGTACTTACGAGTAAAAAGGAATGGACTGCTAATAGCCCCAACAACATGGATGCATCTCAAAATAATTAGGCTGAGATAAACAAGCAACAAAGAAAGCGTAGGTACCATTGGACTCCATTTATAGAACACTCTGAAGAACGCAAACTTGTCCGCCATGACACAAAGCACATCAGTGGTTGCTTGGGGGATGGGCTGGCAAGACAGAAAAGGGAGGGAAAAGGATGGTGCATGGGGAAACTTTTGGGAAAGGTTCTAATGGAACACTGGAATTTCAATTTCCTGGGGGAGTGCCTTCAGAGCAGTAACAAGATCTTCAGTTAGGAGCCGTTGAGGTTGGACAGTACCTGACGTACCCCAGGCTCCAGGAGAAAGGACTGTCCTAACTGCAGATGTGGGGCAATGCTGGGGTGTTCTCTTGATGCATCTCCCCTTACTGCAGTGTTTCACAACCTTTACTTTTTTAGGTTCCAGTCCCCCACCCCTGAAAAGCCTTTTTAGATATTTTCTTCCCTAATTGTCCCCCTCCTCATGAAATTTTAATAGCATAGATAGTTTATATCTATACTATGGTCCTTTGAAGGCTACAAACCATTGCAATATCTAGGATTTGGGGTGGGACCCAAGAACCACTTTTCACCCCATTGGGGGCAGTATTGCCCCCGTTGAGAATGCATGCCTACTCCAGTATGAAAGTGGGCAAGGAAAAAGAGGGATTACAATTAAAATGATCGATTTGATTCTTTGACAGAGACATAGGGACACACATAGCTGTGAAAAATATTTCCATAGCACTGTGCATTAATGAGGACTTACCCAAATGGGGGTGCCTGAAATGCCTGGGCAGGATTTGCAAGGCAGACAAGCCTTCAGAGAGGTGGCGGTCTTTCATGGGCGATTAGAGCCCTCTGCTGGCCATTTCGGGAACATCGCCTGGTAAATTAGCGTAGCCCATTCACTAGCCTGCTATTTTTCCAATATCCGTAAGGTGTCGTTGTTGAGCTCCAGGTTGGGGGTTGAGGTTTCCTTAAGGTTTTTATTTTTGTTTTTTTTAAAGATTTTATTTATTTATGACAGAGAGAAATAGCGAGAGAGGGAACACAAGCGCGGGGGAGCTGGAAAGGGAGAAGCCGGGAGCCCGATATGGGGCTCGATCCCAGGACCGTGGGATCATAACCTGAGCCAAAGGCAGATGCTTAATGATTGAGTCCCCCAGGCGCCCTAAGGTTTACTAAGGTTTAATGACAGAGTCAGAACCACACAGTAGTAAGGAGGCAAAACTGGAATTAAAAGTCAGGTTTGGGGCGCCTGGGTGGCTCAGTGGGTTGGGCCTCTGCCTTTGGCTCGGGTCATGATCCCAGAGTCCTGGGATTGAGCCCCACATTGGGCTCTCTGCTCAACAGGGAGCCTGCTTCCCCCTCTCTCTCTGCCTGCCTCTCTGCCTACTTGTGATCTCTCTCTCTCTCTCTCTCTCTCTCTGTGTCAAATAAATAAATAAAATCTTAAAAAAATATATAAAAGTCAGGGTTGTCTGAATCCAAAGCCCAGACTCTCCTCCTCTGGAGGTCAAGGTTCCTCTCTCCGTATATACATGGCTAATTGCTGCAGCATCATTTGTCCAAAAGTCTACTCTTCCTCCATTGCTTTTGCACGTTTGTAAGAAAAGTCAGTTGGTCATATTTGTATGAGTCTATCTCTGGGTTCTCCACTCTCATGCATTGTTCCATTGATCTGTGTGTCCATCCATTCACGAAAGCCATACCGTCTCAATTATTGTAGCTTTATCATAAATTTCCAGTAGACTGAGCCCCATTTTGTTCTCTTCCGAAATTGTTTTAGCTATTCTAGTTCCTTTCTCTTCCCTATAATCTTCTGAATGATCTTGCCTGTATCTACCAACGATACAGGACAAAACTCTTGCTGGCGTCTTGATAGAAACTGCATTAAACCTATGTATTAGAATGGGGAGAATTGACATCCTTCCTGTGCTGAGTTTTCCAATCCATGAACAAGGCATGTTTATCCATTTCTTTAGATCATCTTTTTTTTTAAATTTTAAAGAATTTTATTTATTTATTTAACTGAGAGAGAGAGAGTAAGCACAAGCATGGGGGAGGGGCAGAGGAAGAGGGAGAAGCAAACTCCCCACTGAGCAGTGAGCCCGATGTGGGTCCATCCCAGGGCACTGGGATCATGACCTGAGCCCAAGGCAGATGCTTAACAGACTGAGTCACCCAGGAGCCCCTAGATCATCTTTGATTAGCATTAGGTAGTTTTCAGCTTGCAAGTTCTGCATGTGTTTTGTTAGGTTTACATCTAACCATAGGCTTTTTTGGGAGCGATTTAAAATGGTATTGTATTTGAAATTTTGGTGTTCATGTGTTTAATGTTGGCATATTGAAATACAGTTGAATTTTGTATGTTTACCTTGTTTCTTATGACCTTGTTGAACTCACTAACTATATCTAGGAAGGTTTCTTTCCTTTACTTTTCTTGAAGATTCGCTAGACAATCACGTCATCTGCAAATATGGACAATTCTATTTCTTCTTTTCTGATTTGTGTTTTTAAATTTCCTTTTATTGCCTTTTTTCAGAATTGGTTTTTATTTTATTTTATTTTATTTTTGGAGCCCAATGCAAGGCTTGAATCACAACCCTGAGATCAAGACCTGAGCTGAGATCAAGAGTTGGATGCCTAACTGAGCTACCCAGGCGTCACTCAGAATTGTTTTATTTAATCTAAATTGTCAAACTTATGGGTATAAAGCTGTTCAAAGATTCCTCTGTTAATCATTTTGAAGTCTGTGGAGTCTGTCATGATACTGGGTTTCATTACTGTTATTGGTAATTTGTGTCTTCTTTTTCCATACCAATTTTTCTAGAAGCTTGTCAATTTTATTGATCTTTTTAAAGAACCAACTCTTATCTTTATTGATTTTTTTCCTGTTGTTTTCTGTTTTTAATGCCATTGGTATCCCCTTTGACCTATATTATTTCTTTCCTTCTGCTTGCTTTGGATTTCTTTTGTTCTTTTTCTAGATTCTTGAGTCATGAGCTTAGATTATGTTTTCTAAATTTTTAAAAAGTTTTATTTATTTAAGTAATCTCTACACCCAATGTGGGCTCTAACTCATGACCCCAAGATCAAGTCTCATGCCCCTCTGATGACTGAGCCACCCAGGAACCCCAAACCACATCACTTAAAACCCACACTTGGACTTTAACCATCTTTGAATTCTCAGAGCACTCAGCCAAATAAAATGCCCTCAAGTGACCCCAGGAAACAAATGATGAATTAAAATGTACTCCTGCCTTCTAGTCCTTTGATTTCTTGGTGTTTCTTTGGAGTTGGAGGCCAAGTTGAATTTCTGTAGCTTCAGGATGGCTCATGGACTCTCCAGCCTACTGTTTTTCTTAGTGGACCTGGTTTGAGTTTGCTAGAAGCCAGGTTTGAGATTCTAGGGGCCAGTGGGTGCCATCAGAGACAGGTATTGGTTACTGGGGTGGAGTCTCCACCTAAAATGACTGTGCTTGGGGCCCAGATACTGACTCCACATAAGTACACTAGCTTTTGTATGTTAGGAGGAGACCCCAGGAATAAAAATCCAACAAGGTGACACACACTGAAAGCTCTGGGAAGAGGCAGGAGGGCTCCAGACAGGGAGCTGGGTGAGAAGGAATTCTTCTGTTCAAAGTATTCAAAATTTGCAGCTGTACCTCAGCAGGGACTGTCAGGACTGGGTGACGATGGAAGGCTTGAGGCAACCTCTGGAGATGTATGTGTACTGAGCCGCGGGGACTGGCAGGAACCAGATTCCACCAGAGAAGGACTATTTCTGGGTGTCTGAAAGCTAGGTAGGAGAGTGACCTCAGGCTCAGCTGAGGTCTTTTAAGAATCTTCAAGCTCCATGCTGTCTTCATTCTCCACTCTCTCTCCAGGTCAATGCCATTGGCCTCTAAGGATGGGCTGATTGCTCTGTAAATTGACATACAAAGTTCTGAATGATCATACCGGAAAAACATGATAGCTGTTATGAACTGTTTGTATCCCTCCAAAATTTACATCTTGAAATTCTAGCCCCCCAAGATGTGGTGGTATTAGGAGGCGGAGCCTTTGAGAGGCGATTGGGTCACAAGGGTGGAGCTCTCATTAATGGGATTAGTGCCCCTAAAAGAGACCCCACAGAGTTCGTCCATCCCTCCCACTCCACAAGGACATGGTGCATCAGGAAGTGAGCCCTCACCAGCTACTGCCATGATCTCAGACTTCCTAGCCACCAGCACTGTGAGAAATAAAATTCTGTTGGTTATTAGACCTTCAATCTATGGTATTATCATAGCAGCCCAAATGGACTAAGCCAATAATAATTGTCTAAATCTGCTCTTCATTTTAAAGATTAATAAAATTGGGCTGGAGGCAATGTCAAGATTAGAAGTCTCTCAGTGCCCTGTTCATCATTCCAAATAAAGTCAAAATGAGCATTTTTTAAAAGATTTTATTCATTTATTTGACAGACAGAGATCACATGTAGACAGAGAGGCAGAGAGAGAGAGAGGGAGGAAGCAGGCTCTCCGCCGAGCAGAGAGCCTGATGTGGGGCTTGATCCCAGGACCCTGGGATCATGACCTGAGCCAAAGGCAGAGGTTTTAACCCACTGAGCCACCCAGGTGCCCCCAAAATGAACATCTTAAAAAGTTTCTTACTAGAAATGAAAACCAAGGGAGGACCCTCAATGAGAAAGACACAGGTGCTTGGAAGCCCATTCCCTCCTCTGCTCTCTCCAGAGCTTCCTGTGGAACCTCAAATTGGGAAGGGTTAAAAACATTAGTTTAAGACAGAAAAGCAGCATAACCTGAACATATATTCGTATCAGTGGCTATTTCCCTATGAGATCATTTTTGATGAGAGGCTGAAGAACCTCATGTTTAAGAGCACAGTTGGGTTAAATGATATCTCCACAGGACTTAAGAGTGGGTCTTTATGCTTTAATGGAGGAATGTAAAAAGAATAGAAAAGATATATATCTATATTTATAAATATCTATCAATATCTATGTATCTTTCATCTGTCTATCCATTCATCCATGTATCATCTTTTGCTCAGTCTCTTAAGTTTCTTTCTTTCTTTCTTTCTTTCTTTCTTTCTTTCTTTCTTTCTTTCTTTCTTTTGAGAGAGAGGGAGGGAGAATCTTAAGCAGGCTCTATGCCCAGTATGGAGCCTGACATAGGGCTCAACTCCCTCAACCCCGAGATCATGACCTGAGCCAAAATCAAAAGTTGGATGCTTAACTGACTGAGCCACCCAGGTGTACCCCAATCCTTTAAATTTCAAACTTCGTCATATATATATATATGTATATATATACATATATATATCTCAAACTATATATATATATATATATATATATATATCTCAAACCACACATAGATGGTTTTAAACCATTGAACCACCACTGTTTTTGATGTGTGAATTCAATGTTCATGTTTGTGAGAATGTTTATTATTTTTTCATTTTTATTTATATTTTATTTATATTTACTATTGAAAGTATTTCGATTTTGTTTCTTTTTCCCTTGCTTTACTTTTTCTATCTTGGTCAATGCTCACTTTATTATTTTTAAAAAGTTAGGATTAATTTTATGAGGGAGCAAAAGGAGAAATACAATAAGGGAAATCAAGATGGTGAGTTGCAAAGAGTTGCAAAGAGAAGATGGGTAGACTCTTGAAAATATCATTATGGATATTTTGGATCCAGAAAAATAGATGAATGAAAAAACTCAACTATGATCTTTATGCCAAAACATCACTTTTGCTAACATTCTAATGTAATTATCTTAAAGCCTGTTTCTTGAAAATTAACCTATAAACAGAAATAGCCATTTAGGCATATATATGATATAAAATATTAAAAGCAATACCTGTATACTCATGAGTCACTTGAGAAACATGCATCTCTCTCTCTCTGTAAATATAAGTCCCTCTTTTCTCCACAGATGTAACTGCTATCCTAGATCTTGTTAATCTTCCACTTGCTTTCCTTTGTTCTTTGACAGCTAACATGTATGTTTCTATGTCTATTTATACAAAGATGTATATATATATATATATATATATATATATATGTATGTATCTCCTCAAACAATGTACTGCTGATTTCTTTGTTTTCTAAACTTTTTGAAACGCAGTTACATGATATCTATATATTTTTTCACTTACCATTAAGGTATAATAATCCTGAAGTGTTTAACTCATCAATTCATTTTCATTTCTGTACCTTATTTCCCTGGTCTGACCATAACCAACATTTATTAATCTAGTCTATTGTGTTTTTTTAAAAAGATTTTATTTATTTATCTGACAGGCAGAGATCACAAGTAGGCAGAGAAGCAGGCAGAGAGAGAGAGAGAAGAGGAAGCAGGCTCCCTGCTGAGCAGAGAGTCCAATTCAGGGCTTGATTCCAGGACCCTGGGATCCTGACCTGAGCCAAAGGCAGAGGCCTTAACCCACTGAGCCACCCAGGTGCCCCAATCTAGTCTATTGTTAATGGACATTTTTTACTTCTCATTTTTGCAAATCATACTGCAAGACTTATTGCCATGTTGTCTTGGACATTCTGGTGTATGTCTGTGGGTGCGCACACACATGAGAGTTTCTCCAGGGCTGTGTTTTTTCTGTGCTGAAGCCCTTGGTATTGTGGATGAGCCTTTTCTTGTCCTTTTACTGACCCATCGCAGGACATTTGGTGTCTTTGGCTTTCCCACACACTAACTGCAGACAACACCCTGTCATGGTGAAAACCAAACCATCCCAGTATTTCTGAACACCCTTTAGAATGCCCGTTGAGAACTATTGCTTTAGAGTATGTATCTAGAAGTGGGACTGTTGGGTCACAGGTTATGGGACTGTTCAGTTTTTACTTAGTCTATGTATACCATATTGTCGACATTCAGAGACAGTGGTGGATTGTATCACAAATCCAACATGCACATAATTCATGTTATATGGCACGCTCACATACTGTATGTCTATATATAGTTCAATACACCTCAGAAAGTCTTCACATATATTTTTAATGCTATTGTATCAACAACTTAAAGTATTCCTGCTTTTATAAAAGGTACACATTTCACAGTCTATTAACAGAACATTTTATGTTATCTTTTCTCTAAGTTTGGCATCACATCCAAAATATGACTTCTACTTAAACAACATTTTCACAAGAACATTTTTAAAATATTTTTTATTTATTTGACAGAGATCACAAATAGGCAGAGAGGCAGGCAGAGAGAGAGGGGGAAGCAGGTTCTCCGCTGAGCAGAGAGCCTGATGTGGGGCTCAATCCCAGGACCCTGAGACCATGACCTGAGCCGAAGGCAGAGGCTTAACCCACTGAGCCACCCAGGCACCCCAAGAACATTTTTATCCATATTCCTCAAAGTGATAAATTTCCCCTCCATATTTTTGAATACTTGCTGAAAGCTTTCACATGTTCCAAGCATTCATAAGGTTTCACTCCTATATTAATCCTCTAGTTCCAATAAGCTATAACCGATTGATGAAGACTTTCCTATGTGTGTTGACATCTTAGCTTTTTGACCCTGTGATTTTGCTGATCTTCACTGAATCTGATTTGTGGGTGCAGGTTTCTGCTTGTGGGCAACATGGATGGGAGTTTTCTTCTTGTGTGTTTTTCTTTGATGTTTGGTGAGGCCTGACCTCTGGCTGAAGGTTTTCCTACATTCATTACACTCATAGGGTTTTTCCCCTGTGTGAATTCTCTCATGTTTTGTGAGGGCTGATTTTTCATAGAAGGTTTTCCCACATTCAGGACATTTGTAGGGTTTCTCTCCTGTATGAGTTCTCTGATGCACAACAAGGTTGGATTTCACACAGAAAGATCTCCAGCATTCATTGCATTTGTAGGGTTTCTCTCCCGTATGGGTCCTTTGATGTTGAGTAAGGTTTGATTTCACACAGAAGGTTTTCCCACATTCATTACATTGATACGGTTTCTCTCCTGTGTGAGTTCTCTGATGCACTGTGAGGGCTGACTTCTGGCAGAAGGACTTCCCACATTCATTACATTCATATGGTTTTTCTCCTGTGTGAGTTCTCTGATGTTCGGTGAGGTTGGATCTCACAAAGAAGGACTTCCCACATTCATTACACTCATAGGGTTTTTTCCCCGTGTGCATGCTCTGATGTTGAGTAAGCTCTGTTTTCTTATGAAAGCTTTTCCCACATTTATTACAGTCATGGGCTTTCTTTCTGTGGTGAGCTCTCTGATTTTGAGTGAGGTGTGACTTCTTACTTAAAGCCCTCCCACTTTTGTGACACTCAGTGGTTTTCTTCCCTGGGTGCATTCTCTGATGTCGAGCGAGTTTTAACTTCTCACCGGAGGACTTCTCACATTTGCCATCTTTAAAGCTTCTCTCTCTTGTGTTAATTCTCTGATTTTGAGTGAGGTGTGACTCCGTTATGGCTCTCTCACTATCATGACCCTTGCTCTGTTTTTCTGCTGTGTGAGTTCTCTGGTATTGAGAAAAGCATGGCTTTTCATGGGAGGATTGTCCATATTTATCACACTCATAGATTTTCTCTCCCACATGAGTTCTCTCACTTTGCGTGTGGTATGACTTCTGAAAGATGTCCTCACTTTCATTACACTCATCAGGTGTTCCTCCTCTGTACTCTCTCTGCTGTTGAGTAAGGTTTGACTTCTTGCTAAAGGATCTCCCCAGTTTATTACAATCATAGTGTTTCTCTCGTACATGAACTCTCTGAAGTACACGTGTTGACTTCATGTATAAGGGTTTCCTATTTTTACTGGATTCATGTAGTTTCCTTTCCTTAAGGGTTCTCAGATAAGCACTGAGCTTTAATTTTTGGGTGAAGGCTTGTCTGTATTCATTACCTTCAGAGGTTTTCTCTCCTTTGTGAGCTCTCTTATGTGTAACAAAGGCAGTCTTTTTGTGAAAGGCTTTCCCACAATTATTATATTCAAGAATGTTCTCCAAAACAGAATTCTTCTGATGTTGACTAAAGTCCTCATTATGTCTGTGGGATTTCTTCTTGTGATCATTTTCACAGGGCTTGTTCCCTATATGAGTTTTCTCATGCATAGTATCAAGGAATCCACATCTATTCATATCATTAGACTTTTTTCTTTCATGATTTCTATTACTAACAATTAATTCTGAAACACTTGTTCTAGATGAGTCACATTTATGGGATCGTTTTCTTGAAGGTACTGGGTTTGTGGCCATATTAAATGTTTCTCCCAAGGTCATACTTCTCTCCTTAATCAATATTCTGTTGTTGAAGAATAAAGCTTGCTTTGAATATTTATCTTCCTTTTCTTGGCTTCTTTCTTTCACATTATTGGTTTTATGGACTTCTAGAAATATAGAAATATGAGAAATTGACATGTATTATAAATCTTAACACATTTCTTAAGAAATGGCATTGTACACAAGTGGTCTATATGGAGTGGATTCTTAGGTTCTTAGACACAGTATTCTGGGATGAAAGAAGTCCTGAGCAAGTATTTATTCTACTCTTTTGGTTTGGTAACATGAAAACAAAGACAAAAACACGTATTGTAGTAGAAAACAAAAGGAGAGAAAGCTGAAAATTAACACAAATGGCTTTGGTTTGTTACAAATGAGATGTCAAGATGGATAGAGGGTTTGAAATAAGACATAAGGAATGGTGAGTTGGGTAAAAAGGATGTCAGGAAAACAACATCCAAGGATGGAAGATTTTCAAAGGATGGGCAAAGACAAAGGACACTGAGAAGGGAAACAAGGAAGACTAGAAGGTAATAAGAGAAGTATCAGAGTCAAGATCAGGTTGACAGCAGCTCAGACTAGAACCATATCCTCCTCTCCCCCATACTTTACCACCTGCAATGAAGTCCTTACTCTGCTCTCCATGTTCTCAAACTCTTCCTCCTCCTTCCCACTCTGTACACCAACTCCCAAATGAACTTATGAAATCACTAATTTCCTTGGGTCTAAGGATCCATTCCTATAGTTCATTCCCATCTCTTCATAGAGTTGTGATATGGTAAAACACCGTCCAAAGAGAGTGTTAAAACATAAGAGAGAACAAGCCATGCTTGCAACAGGATCTGATTCACCTCTGTATTCTGGTTGTTGGTGCTGTTGTTTGACTCTCAGGACTGATCAACTGTTACCTGTCCTGATTGACACCCTCTGCGTCTCCCTCTTTGAATCTGCTGATTTACTTGGCCAACTGATTTTGTCCTCTCACAATACTAATGTTTAATTCTACCTTTATATCATGTTTTCTTCCTCTCTGATTTTTTTTTCTGTGAAAACTCAAGCAGCTGGCTATCCAATTTGGTCCAAGGACCTTTATTAATCTTTGTCTTAAAATTTTTTTTAGCTATGCATGATTATTACTATCCTTTGCTATTCTCATTTTAGCAAAGAACAGCAATTATATCCTTAAAAATAGGTGACTTTTCTGTAGCAGATAAAACAAATAGAAACCAATATGCCAACTAGTAAAATTTGATATTGGATTTTTATACCTAGGGTTTACCCTAAGTTCTTATACCTAAGTTTACAGCACATGTTCAATGATCAGCCCACAAGTCTAAAGTATTGTCAGATGTATCGGATCAGGGTACTTAATTCAGTAAATTGGACATTTCTAGCCACATATCCACTCTCATGTTCTTCACTTCACATATTCTGTCCTTAGCTCTACTCAGAATCTACACATCCTTCAGGGCAATGCTACTGTCCCATTGCCCTTTTTTCTTTTCTTTTCTTTTTTTTTCTTTTTAAAGAATCTCATTACTTCAACTTCCATTGGTGGCAATGTTTACAAGTAAATACTACCTGTACAATGTGATCTGACACTTTTTTCCATGGCTGGTTTGTGTGATGTTTACCTTCTACTTTTACTTCCATGACCAAGCCTGATTTTCATTGCTTTTGGTTGTAAACCACATTTTAATTAACTAATTAATTAATTAATTAATTTTTTAAAATAATTAAAATTAATTCATGGGACCTGAACTCACGGCTCTGAGATCAAGACTGGAACTGAGATCGAGAGTCAGACGCCTGACCGACTAAGCCACCCAGGCGCCCCATTCCACTTTATAAGTTTGGGATTTCAGCTGCCTCCCACCACTAGTGAAAATGGAATTGACATTTTGTTTTTATTTTCCCTGTGGCCTCTGAATAATGTGCAGGAAAAGAAGAGGCAATGCTGAGTTTACAGGTCCATCTGCATACTGGAATTCACTCCTTCCTTCTCAAAATGCCTTGTTCACAGGACTTCTGGGACATCACTGTCTTCTGGTTCCCTCCCTACAATACTGGGTGCTTCTGCTCAGTCTTTCTTGAGACCTGTTAGAATCACGTGCCTTCCTGACCTCCAAACCCAGCATGCACAGGTGCAGCCCTTGACCTCCCCTTTCACCTAATGCCTCACTCAGAGCAGAAGTCAGTCTCACCAGGCCCATAATGCTTTGCTTCAGCTAACTCTCTGACATTAGCCGCTACTTTCTTTTGAACCACCTTTGGTCCCACTGACTCCTCGATGTTCCCTGATTACACCAAACACACTGCCATCTCAGAGGCTTCATACCTGCTGCTCCCTCGATCTGGAAATTTCTCAGATAATCTGTGGCTCACACCATCCCTCCACTCAAAACTCTATTCCACTGTTCCTTTCCAAAACCAGCACTCCCTATCGGTTCTTCTACCCTTCATCTGACTTTAATTTTTCATACTGCTGATGACTACCAGAAATATTACTTTTTTTTTTTGCTAATTGCCAATTTTTTTTTTGCTAAATCTGCCAATTTGCTTATTAGATCTACTGATAGGAGTAGAGACTTTGTACCCCCTTTGCTTAGAATGGGCCTGGTGCATATCAGGTCCCTAATAAATATTTGTTGAATATAAGAATGCACCAATAACTGCACAATGACAGTGTGTTTGGCACAGAAGGAAAGGTGAACAATGGCCATTACCCAACAGAGAAAAACAGAAATAATAGTCTAGGATGAGGAAAGGAGCAATCGGATTCTACGAAAACCAGCCCAACCTCTCTAGGCATCAAAGTCGAACAGAACACAAAGGGCACTTACATCTGAGGGTGCTGCTTGGAGGTCTGATATCTAAGGTAGGGAGGTCATCTGTCTTTAGTCAAAAGGCTCTAAAATGAACTGGCCACTTGGGGTCCAGTTCCCCCCAGTTGTCTTCTCTCCACCACTGTGAACTCACCTGGGCAGCTTGGACATGGGAGTTCTCTCTTTGGTACCCATAGCTCTTCTCCTTGCTCCAGCTTGAGTATCAGCTCAGGTTTGATGACACAGTGCCCTGTTAAGGGGAAACGACATGGGGTTTGGCAAAGCCGCTTAAAGATCAGACCCTTTGAAGAATCAGAAGGGAGAAACTTCCGAAGCTGTACAGTGATGGGGCTTTTTGCCAGGAGGGTGAGACTGTAACAGACTTTCAAGTTCCCTAAAAGGATCTTTGAATCCAAAATCTCAAGCCTGAAACTCATTACCCCCTACAGTGATTTGGGGGATAAGACAGGAAGGGCATGCTGTGGGTACTTGCATGGGAAGCTGCGCTTACCCAGGGACACCAGCTGCCTGTAGTTCTCCAGCATCACCTCCCTGTACAGGAGCCTCTGGGCAGGGTCCAGCAGCTGCCACTCCTTCTGGGTGAAGTCCACAGATACATCCTCGAATGACACTGAGCCCTGTAACAGTCCAGTCCTGCTCACTGGGAGGTGCTCAAGACCCGATGGCATAGGAAATCCGTATGGAAATGAATTTCTACTGTGCTCAGTTTTGGGGGGGCGGAGAGGAGGAAACGGACAGAAGAAGAGAGAGAATCTCATTTTTTAAAAAAGATTTTATTTAACAGAGAGAGAAGGAGAGCAGAAGGAGGGGGAGCAGCAGGCAGAGGGAGAAGCAGGCTCCCCACTGAGCAGAGAGCCCGACGTGGGACTTGATCCCAGTATCCTGGGTTCAAGATCTGAGTCAAAGGCAGCTGCTTAACCAACTGAGCCACCCAGGTGCCCCTACTGTGTTCATTGTTAAGAATTTACCAGAACATGTTACAAACGATGGCAACCATGTACCTTCCTTTATGTTATACTTTGTGGGAGAAACAGAAATCATAATAGAAATGTTCTGCCTCTGTATTTATTTATTAATTCATAAAATAATAAAAATTTGAGTCCCCTCCATATGTTTAAACTATTCTAGTAGTGAGGACACTAAGGCGAAGGAGACACTGGGCCTGTTTTTAAGTTGTTCACAGACCAACAAGGAGACTTTCTACAAAGCACATACATGCCCAGTAATAAATTACATAATAAATAATGACACACATTAAGTTAAAGGAGTTGCGGACACCTGGGTGGCTCATTCAGTTAAGCCGCTGCCTTCAGCTCAGGTAATGATCCCAGGGTCCTGGGATCGAGTCCCACATCAGGCTCTCTGCTCAGCAGGGAGCCTGCTTCCCTTCCTCTCTCTCTGGCTGCCTCTCTGCCTACATGTATCTGTCTGTCAAATAAATAAAATCTTTAAAAAAAATTAAGGGAGTTGCAAGTAGGGCACGGTGACAGAATAAGGTTGGGGGCTTCAATGAGACTCAGAGCAGTAGAGGTAGTCAGTGGTCAGACAAGGAGAAATTTTGGACTTTCTCCTGGAGACCAGTGGCCTCCAAATATCGAGTCACCCCATCAACAGAAGTTTCTAATCATCCTTCCGCTCATTAACTTCTAAATGATACATATCTAGGACTCTCCAGCTAGCCACCAAAAGTAAAGTTTCCTTTCTTAATTTTTTCTAGATACAAAAGAAACATGAAAGGGCATTCTAGAACTTTCTTTACATACCACACACTACTTGAAGGTCAACTGCAGTTCTCTGGGGTGGACACCTGGCTTTGGAGATGACTTCCATGGAAATGGGGACATATACCTAAGTGACATGATCAGATTTAGATTTTGAAAGCAATGCCCTAGCAGCAGACTGGGAGAGGGTTTTAAAGGAGCAGTTCTCAATCAACATGATCTTGCCTGCCTGGGGGGCATTTGGTGATGTCCAGAGACCTTTGTGGTTGTCCCAACGGAGGAAAGGGTGCTTCTGGCATCTAGTGGCTGGGGTCCAGAGATGCTTCTGGACAGCCTGCGATGCCCAGGACAGCCTCTACAACAAAGAATTATCTGGCCCCAAATACTGACTGTGTTGAGTTTGAGAAAGCCAGGGTAGGGTTTTTCAAGGGAAGGGAAGGGAAGTTAGAGAGGAAGGTAATAACCATAATCAGAGACGATTGTAATGTGGTAACAGGGGCATTTAGACGTGGAGCTGATTCTAAATGGTATTCGTCATCAATTGGTTAGGGCAAGAGGGGCAACGGAATAGTACTCCGGGGCTGGTACTCCGGGGCTAGTACTGTGGGGCTGGTACTCCAGGGCTAGTATTCTGGGATTATCTCCAAGAGCAGCTGGGTCAAGGCTGGTGCCCTATACTGAGACTGACAAGCCGTGAGGAAGACTAGGTTGGGCAGGAGAGAGAGAGAGAGAGGGAGAAATCTTGGACATCTGTGACACACAGAGGTGGAAAGTTCCAGGTGACAGATGGATATAAGGTCTTGGGGCTCAGGAGAGAGGTCAAGGATTAAGATACATTTTGGAAATCAGGAGTATCTCAGTGGTAGCCGAAGCCATCTGAGCGGGGAACCTGCCCACAAAGAACAGGAGAGGGAAGATTCAGAGCCCGCTGGGGAGGAGGAGGGAGAGAAGGCCTTGGGGAAGCAGGAGTTGGCAGATGTATCTGTCCATGGAGAGCAGAGCAGGTCCTCGGCGGTGCTCACGAGGAAAACATCGAAGGAATGAAGCGATCCTCGTGAGCCACTGGTGGTGACATTTCAAGAATAAGAAAGGCTCCTAACTCAACATGATGGGCTGGGCACACACATTTAACTCTTGGGCCTCCAAACCATAGCAGGGAGAGACGTACATAAAAACACCACTACAGGATCGGGGCAGCGGAGTACAGGGAAAGGGGGCTGTCACCAAGGGACAAATGCTGAGGGGTCTCTGTAGGTTACAGAGGAGGAGGCAGATTCTGGAGACCACATGCTCGCCCCTACAACAAACCCAGAAGGTGCATGAATCTCAGGTTCTATTCAGAGCCGGGCAGGACCGCCCAGGTCAGCAGCAGCTGTGCGGGGAGACCCAGGAGAGCGAGTGGTCCTATGAGGACTGCCACGCTCCTGGCTCGTTCTTACCCCCCAGAGGGGTTGGCGAAGAGTCAACATTCAGGAAAACCTTCCCTATAAAATGCAGGGCAACCGCCTCCAGGAGTCTGAATGAACTTTGCAACCGGAGAGAGAAGCAAAGTGCTATGCTGAGTACCCTGAGCGGTCCCAGCTTTGCTTTTAGGGCAAAGCTAGGGAAACAGACCAACACTAGGGGAACAGACAGCTCTGCCATCACGTAAGGCACTGCTGGTTCTGGCAGGGGGAAAGGAGGGTCCCCCTGAGCTCTGCCCTGCTCTGTACAGCCTACAGAGAGGCCCATCTGGACACATCTCCCACCAATCCCTGGAAAAGCCCCCACGTCTGTCCTTCCATTCCAGGGAAGAGCCTGCCAGGGAAACAGGCCTCTGTGCCGCCGAGTGAACACAGCAGCAGCTGCCTGGACCGGTCTTCTGACATTTTTGTTTTTCCACTTACAATAGGAAACTAAAAAGGGCCCAGACTCTGCTGGTGGAAAAACAAACAATTGGAAAAACAAGCATCAAGAAAAATGCATAACAAAGTATTATTTTATAACAAATATAAATAATAAAATAAATAACAATAAATGATAAAAAACAAACATAATAACACAGTATTATTTTTATTTATATTTATTTTATTTATTTTTAATTAATAAAAACCAACAGCCTAAAAAGATAAGTACCAAAACAAATCAGTGGAAGCCTATGAAGACAGAATTAACTTAGACGTTGAAGACAATAATTTTTAAGACTTCAAGTTGGTGTCAGAATCTTACTTTCATAAAGTGAGAGAAGTTGGCTCTGCAGAAAGGCAAAGGACCCAGATAGAACATACTTGGTGGTTGACTTAGGAAAAGAGAAAAATCTAAAACCTAAAACCCTCCAAAGAAGGCATCGAAAACCACATAACTTGGGTGACTAAAAATTAGCAAATCTCGTAACACACAGAGCAAAAGAAAATGGAAAATGGAAAAGATGACAGAAAAGTAAAGGAGGAACAGCCGGACCACTGACTGCCTCCTGGAGCTCTGGGTGGCGTGAACGCAGAGGAGGCAGGGAGGGAAATAATTTCGGGAAATTACTTCAAGTGTCCTGGGGCACGAGGCTTCATGGGTGGGAGCACCTTCATTGGGTACCAAGCAGGCATCTGGGTAGATGTGGCCTGGCGACATAGCTCAAGCCCCAGGAGAAAGAAAAACTTTGCCAGAAGAAAGAATAAAACTGGGGTGAGAAGCAAACTGGCCCATGACTTCTCCTCAGTCACACAAATAGGAGATTGTGTTTTCTCCTCACCCTAGAGGAAAAGGAGCTTACACCCCAATGCTACAGCTGGTCATTCCTGTCATGGGGTGGAATAAAGGTACTTCCAGATGTTCAAACTCAGAAGGCGTAAGATTGTCCAGAGGCCTCCATCAGAAGTGAGCAGTCAGAGAAGGAACACAACCGGAGAAGGACAGTGTGGTGAACAGACAAGAGCAGGAAGAATGGTTCCTGCGAAGCTGGCCAAGGGAGGAGGACTTACAGACCATGCGAGGGAAGAGGCAGAGGGCAACTCAACAGGAAACTTCAAACAATATTTACAAACTGTATGTAGGCAACATTTTTAACATGTTTGGACAAAGAGACATATTGTGGGCGTGAAGCCTGAGAATTCTCGAAACTTGGGAAGAGGAACTGTTACAGTGATTGATGGGGAAACTGAGGCAGGTTGTGCCAGTCCAGCAACAGGCCATTTGGAATGACCTAGTAAAATCAGCTCCTGAAGAGACAGAGAATGACTGATCCTCTGGATGGGCTAGGAATGCTCATGGAAACAGGACACCTGAAACCCTCTTTCTACCGAAGTACAGTCCCAGCTCTAGGAAATAAAAACACAGGGCACCCAGGGAAACACAAATAGGTTTTTAGTATAAGTATGTCCCATGCATGCCCTGTGCCCTGTGTCTTATCTGGCAATGCCAAGCCTAAGAGATGTCCCATCCCAAGTTCTTGGACAGGCTGGAACAGAAGCAGATGGTATCTTACTCCCAAAAATGGACGGAAAGCTTGTAGTGGACTTGGACTCAAGGACTCAAAGACAAAGTTGACCTATCTGGTCAAATTTCTTCTATTTATTTATTTATTTATTTATCTATTTATCTGTGTATTTATTTATTTATTTATTTATTTTTTAGTAACCTCTACACCCAATGTGGGACTCGAACTCATGACCCCAATATCAAAGTCACATGCTCTACTGTCTGAGCCAGCCAGTCACCCCCTGCCTGGCCAAATTTCTAATGATGTATCCTTAGAACCACTCCAACTACAAGCACCTAAATTTGTTATTTATACTTTCAGTTAAAAGGGTATAATAAAAGTCCCTACCTCATAATGCTGTCGTAATTAAGCCAGGCAAGGAATTTAACAGTGACTGGAACGTGACAAGCAGCCATAAGTTGTAGATGACATTATGACACTTTATCTTCAGACTTGGGACAGCAAAAAACCCCAGAAAATGTATATTAGAATTGAAATAATTTTTGTTCAAGTAGTTAGAAGGTGTGATGCAATTGTTAATAAAGAATTAAAAAAATAGGGGTGCCTGGGTGGCTCAGTGGGTTAAGCCTCTGCTTCAGCTTGGGTCATGATCTCGGGGTCCTGGGATCGAGCCCCATGTTGGGCTCTCTGCTCAGCAGGGAGCCTGCTTCCCCCTCTCTCTCTGCCTGCTTGTGATCTCTGTCTGTCAAATAAATAAATAAAGTCTTTTTTAAAAATTCAAAAAATAATATTTATTATGTAAAGAGAAAGTGGGAAAAGAAGTACTTAAAAGGTTTCCATAGAACTTGAGATAAAGGAGTGTATCTTATTTAGATGGTACCATGGGTGAAAACAATCCCTGATGTCAAAAGACATCACATATGTGTCCCACACATCAAAGGTAATCAATAATACAATAAAATCACATGTGAACCTTCAAAACCACCAGAAGAAGAAAAAAGGAAAGTCAGACGATATCCCAGGAAAAAAGCCAAAAAGTGAAAGAAAAAAAAAAGAACAATTGATAAGACAGCAGGGTCACTAAAAAATGTGAAGTTACTCTTAGATTCCACTGAAAAAGTTGAGTAAGAAGTAAATGACTCACCTGGGATGTGTTCATCTCTTGCTCTGGGGAAAATTTCCAGAACTGTGAGGCCAGAGCTGGAGGAAGGCAAAGGAGCAGAGCAACCATGAGAAACAGGGTCTGTCCTAAAGGTCTTCAGAGCCCTTGCCTAGAAATCCACACATAGTAGCTGATAGCCAGCCAACAGTGGGAGGATGTGTCTGATCCTTCAATGCGGCAGGTGTAACTGTTGGTATATAAGAGAAGCATGATTTTCATTGGGAAAAGTATATATTCTTTTTTTTAAAAATAAAGATTTTACTTATTTATTTGGCAGAGAAAGAGAAGGAGAGCACAAGCAGGGGGAGTGGCAGAGGGAGAGGGAGAAGCAGGTTCCCCACTGAGCAGGGAGGCCAATGTGGGGCTCGATCCCAGGACTTTGATCCCGAAAGCAGGCGCTTAACCAACTGAGCCACCCAGGTGCCCCTAAATATTCTTATCTTATTGGTTTCTTACAATTAACAGCTTTCTTTGTTTTAATAGCAGTCATATAAAACAAGCCAAAGTCCAACTAAGAAGGAGTCGGTTAAACAAATCTTAGCATAGCAAAGATGGCATGCCATGGCTTTGGCCATTATTAAACAGGTTACATTTTAAGTTTTTGATGTCTGGGATTTATTATTTGTTTAAGTTTGTTTCTTTATTTATTTAAGTACTCTCTACATGCAATGTGGGGCTCGTACTCATGACCCTGAGATCAAGAGTCCCACGCTCTTCCAGCTGAGCCAGCCAGGCATCCCCGGGATTTCCTTTAAAATGATCTAGTCATGAAAGGTGGAAGGTAAAATGCATATATGTGTGTGGGTTAGGGGTGGGTACAGATGAAACAAGATGGGCATAGCTTGATAATGGCTGAAGCTGTGACAAGTATTATGGGAGTCATTACGTTATTTTCTTTACTTTTCTATGTTTTGATTATTTTCATCAGAAAAAAAAAGTGTAAAAAAATGACACGACAAACAAAAACCCGATGGAGACCCGCTCATTTACTTTCCAACACACACACACACACACACACACTTACATTTTTAAAATTTATCTCTACACCCACCATGGGGCTGGAACCTACAACTCTGAGATCAAGTGCTGGTGCCAGCCAGGCACCCCTCCTACTTAGATTTTTAACTCCATCAAGTTAAAAGATCAGTAGGAACCTCTAACAGGATAGGTGTGCTTCAGGGAAGTCTATTTTATTTAAAGGGATTTATTCTCCTTTGGTTTCAGTGTCTCTAAGGGATTTTTTAAATTAAGAAACTTGTTTCGGGGACGCCTGGGTGGCTCAGTTGGTTAAGCAGCTGCCTTCGGCTCAGGTCATGATCCCAGCGTCCTGGGATCGAGTCCCACATCAGACTCCTTGCTCGGCAGGGAGCCTGCTTCTCTCCCTCTGCCTCCCTCTGCCAGTGTTCGCTCTCTCTCTCTCTCTCTCTCTCTGACAAATAAATAAATAAAATCTTAAAAAAAAAAAAAAAAGAAAGAAACTTGTTTCGAAGGGCACCTGGGTGGCTCAGTCCTTAAGTGTCTGCCCTTGGCTCAGGTCATGATCCTAGGGTCCTGGGATTGAGCCCCTGCATGGGGCTCCCTGCTCAGTGGGAAGCCTGCTTCTCCCTCTCCCACTCTCCTTGCTCATGTTTCCTCTCTTGCTGTCTCTCTCTGTCAAGTAAATGGATGAAATTTAAAAAGAAAGAAAGAAAGAAAGAAAGATAGAAAGAAAGAAAGAAAGAAAGAAAAAGAGAAAGAAAGAAAGAAAGAAAGAAAGAAAGAAAGAAAGAAAGAAAGAAAGAAACTAACTTATTTTGACTTAACTGAGCCACTGTAGACAGAACAGGGGCTTGGGAGTCGGGGGGGCGGTCCCAGTGGTTCCTTAGGTTCTGGGACTAACAAATAATGCGAACCAAGATTATGCTGATATTAAGGACCCTGACCTTGGACGGTACTTACTATGTAATGGTCACCGTTCTAAGTACTTTACATATGTTACCTCTTTATTCCTTAAAATAAAGCAAGGTGTAGGTAGTATTACTCCCAGGTTATAGATGAGGAAATTGAGGGAAGAAGTAAAAATAATGTATTAGAGCCAGGCTTTGAACCCTGGCAGTCTGGCTCCAGAAACCTTATACTTAACCGTATGCTAATGACTCCCTCAGACCCAATACTGTTCACTTTTAAAGGAGATGGGGTTACATAACCCCTGAAGACCCCTGGCATATGCCTACAAAGACAGGAATGGGGGGGTGGCATATCCCTAAATTCCAGATGAGGGGATCGCTGGGCAGAATCCCGGGATAGGGGCTTCAGGGAGAATAAAAAGCGTGGGAGGAGGTTGGGGAGGATTGGTGATCGTGTCTCCCTGGCTGTCCTCCCAGACCACAGCCTCATCCACTGTCCACAGGATTTCCTCATCCCAGGAAGCCTGCCTCTTGCCTACCACCCTCAGATTGGCTCCCCTCTCTCTTTTGAAAGTTGGCTCCCACTTTCACTGACAGGCATTTTTGACAACCTCTGGTGTGGTGATGTGATTAGAAATCGCTTCTAAGCAAGCAAAGATAGAACCTGCTTGTTTCTGGGGTCTGTGCCCCCAGCTGTGGTGGGCTGTGTCTGAGCAGGTGGGGATCTCCCAGGTAGGTGTCCCGCTCGTGGAGGCCCTGCCTTCTTTCCTTACAAGAGCTATGGGGCCCAAGGAAATGTGAACCTGGCTGGAGGGGTGAATTCAAATCACTGGAATCTGCACCCCAGGACCCAGCTGCCTTGGGACTTCACCATCCGCGACCCCAGGAGTTCTCTGTGCGGTTCCCAGCGGTATCTGCATCAGTCAGGAGCTTGATAGAGATGCAAATATGGGGCCTCCTCCCAAACCTGTCAAACCCTGGTAGGTGGGGCCTAGCCAGCTCTGGGGTTTTAACAAACTTATTTGAGAACAACTGTCAGAAAAATCTGGCTTGGGAGTCTATGAACTGGGGAGGCCACCAGGCAGATGCACAAAGAAGAAAGCCTAGAGGAGCCTTCATTGTGGAGTAACCCGAGGGCTCTGAACCAATGTCAAGAAATCTCCATGAACTCTAGAGAAGACTCAGCTTGGTACACTCCAGGTTTTTGCTCGTGCCTCTGGGATGGGTCCCCTCTGCTAAGCGCTGGGAAGAGTGTGCTACAGGACAAAACCCAACACCGGAATGGGATAAAAAACTGCTTGAGGTGTGTATGCCAGCCCCTTCAATTACTGACCATGACCCTTCACCTCCAGAGTCCCGGTTTTCTTCTTGGTTAAAATTGGATTAATACCAATTTTACCGGGGCGGGGGAGGGGGTGTCTTTGGAAATAATATTCTCCACGAAAAGGACAGTGATAAAGGCAATGAACATTTCCCAGGTCCTTAGTGAATGCCAGGACCTGTGCTGAGTGTTTTACAGGTGTTACCTTAGTGGATCCTCAGAACAACCTGGAGACGGGTTTGAGGAATAAGTTCATTTTACAGACGGGGAAACTGAGTCTTAGAGGCTCATCATTTTGCCCACGGAGACTCAGCGGCGGAGCTAGAATTTAACCTCGTCGGAGTTCAAACTCAGACTCTTATACCAGTCGGCTACAGTGCAGACCCCCCGCCTGCCCGCAGCTTGCAGGCATACAATGAGTACTACAAGCCTTCACTCCCGTCCCCGCCGCTGTCGTGGGTTTGACTCGCTAACGAATGGTCGACGGGGCGCATGCAAATTCGAGGAGCTCCTGGAAACAGTTCTTTCGCATTCAGATGCCTTTTCTCAGCGCACTTTATTCAGACCGAGAAACCCGTGCCCTTACTCGTTTCGTGGAACCTGTGGGTCTGCAGCCAGGCTGCTCAGTCTCTGGCTTTCTTTAGGGTCCTCCGCCCCCCTGGGGTTCGCTCAAGTTTTTGCTTCCACCACGTGTGGGCACAAACCTATCCCCCGCCGTGCAAAGCAACCCTCCGAGGTCCTCACCTGTAGTGCACATCCTTCCCGCAGGACTCGGTCACCGAGCCGCGCGCCGACCCCGAGGCTCCACGGTTACCAGCGGTGCGAAGCCGGAGACAAGGGAGCGGGCGAACAATGAGGAGGAACTGCACATGCGCAGAAGGAGCTGCGAGGGACAGGTTTCCCCCGCTCTCCTCCCGGTAATCCATCAAATTCGGGACTCCGTTTCCCATAAGTCTCCGCGCCCCCTTTCTTAGGGAATGTCGGAAGAGTCCCTGCCTTATCTGGTGAATCGGGTTATTTGTCCCAAATCATCTTTACTTCTATTTGGAGCCCTACTTCCTCCATGACCCCTAGATTAGGAATCTGAGCCCGCTTCCACGGGTTCCTAGGACCAGGGTCCCTTCAGACTCAAAGCTACTTTGAGAAGGAAAGGTAGATGTCAATCGCACACATGAAAACATACAATTTTAATAATGCCCAGGGATATAGTAAAGGATTGATGCCCACCACCAGCCAGTGTTCTCCCAGGAATGCAAACATCACCTCCACTCAAACACTGGATTTCAAAAGTACCACTAAAATTGTAGATAAAACAGCAGATACACAAAAATCAAAGGAAGATCAGACCAAGGACAGCCCTCATAATTTCCCCTCCCTGAGATGACCCTGTTAAGTGATACTTTTGTTAAAATAGGACCGTAAAAGTTTATTATTTTATTTTGATATTTTCATTAAACACATGGTTAATCATTTTCTGATACTTCCAACCTTTTTTATTTTGAAAAACTTCAAGCTTATAGAAAGGCTACTGTCATGACTCATTCTGCATGAACACCTGGAAACAATTAATTTAGGTTTACCATTTGTGAATATTTTGCCATAGATGCAATTCTCCATTTCTCTCTCCCTGTCTTCTCATCTTCCTCATCATTTGAGAGTAAGCTGCAGACATGAGCGGTCATCCCTAGAACTTCAGTGTGCATCTCCTAAGAACAAGGGCATTCTTTTATGTAACTACGACACAATGATCAAATCCAAGAAATCCAACACTGAAATATTATCTAATATGTAGACCATATATTCAGATTTCACCCATTGTCTCAATAGTAGCCTCTATAACATTTTTTCCCCTCCTGATCCAGGATCCGATTCAGAATCATTCATTAGACCCAGTTGTCACACTGTTTAGAGTCCTTTAATCTCGCTCCTTAGCCTTTGTCTGACTTTCACGGCAGTGGCTATTCTGAAGAGGACAGAGCAAATGTTCTGAAGAATGTTCCTTCATTTGGGTTTATCTGTTTCCTCACAGATTCAGGCTATCGCATTTCTTGGCAGAAATTCTACATAAGAAATGTTATATTCTTCTTTGTCAATCACATCAGATCAGTTTCATATGTGTGATGTTAGTTTGTCCCATTTTTGGTACTATTACCTTTGATCCCATGATTAAGATTTATGTGCAGGTCAATATATATATATGTATATATATACATATATATATTTAAAGATTTTCTTTATTTGACAGACAGAGATCACAAGTAGACAGAGAGGCAGGCGGGGGGTAATTATACTGCTGAGCAGAAAGCCCAATGAGGGCTCGATCCCAGGACCCCGAGATCACAACCGGAGCCAAAGGGAGTAGCTTAACCCACTGGGCCACCCAGGCGCCCCTCAATATACTCTTATATCAATTGTTTCTCTTATGCCACATAAGAATGAGAGTAACAGAAAGTGAGTTCCGTTGACAGTATCATTGAGTGTCTAGGACTAGGTTATCAAGAATGTAGCTTCACTGTGGCAAGCACAGCATAATGTACCAACCTGTGGAATCACTGTGCTGTACACCTGAAACCAATACAACACTGTGTGTCAACTGTACTCAAATAAAAAAATAAAAAACGAGAATCTGGCAGAATTACACAAAAGAAACTATTACACTCTACTGTGTAACATTAAAGACGTGACACAGGGGCGCCTGGGTGGCTCAGTGGGTTAAAGCCTCTGCCTTCGGCTCAGGTCATGATCCCAGGGTCCTGGGATCGAGCCCCGCATCGGGCTCTCTGCTCAGCAGGGAGCCTGCTTCCTCCTCTCTCTCTGCCTGCTTCTCTGCCTACTTGTGATCTCGGTCAGCTAAATAAATAAAATCTTTTTTAAAAATGTGACACATGCTGCATTTTATTTATTTATTTATTTTTGAATTAATTAATTAATTTATTTATTTGACAAGTAGGCAGAGAGGCAGGCAGAGAGAGAAAAGGGGAAGCAGGCTCCCTGCTGATTAGAGAGCCTGATGCCGGCTCGAAGCAGGGCTTGATCCCAGGACCCTGAATCATGACCTGAGCTGAAGGCAGAGGCTTAACCCACTGAGCCACTCAGGCACCCCACACATACTGCATTTTAAAGACATATTGTTGTCCTAGATGGGAAAACTCAACATTCTTTAAAAAAAAATCCAATCAAATCTCAATAACTTGAGTGATGTGATTTCTTTCTTCTCTCCCTCCCTCCTTCCTTCCTTTTGCTTTATTTTACTTAACAGAACACATCTAAATTTCATCTGGAAAAGACAAACAAACCTTAGCAAAAAAGCCTGTACTTAAAAAAACTGGAGTATTCAAAACGTTGTCTACTCTTTCGAAGAACAGGTACCCAAGAGCTCATAAGAATTTAGAGCACGATAAAGGATTGGGATTTCCAATTAGGGCACTGTGGGAGGAGGAGAGAAATGAGGCAGTCAAGAAATCATGTTCAGAATCTAGGGGCTGTGGGAGGAGAGGGCAAGCTTATGTCTCCAGCACAGACACATTATAATGCGTAAATTTCATACTGACTCTTGATTTAACATTTGAACAGTAAGCCACCAAGTACCTAGAGAAAATATAAGAGAATATTCTCATTTAAACTCTGGGCAGGGATGGCAAGCTGTCAAACCATAAAAGAAATGGCTGCTGAATTTTGCTCTAGAAAAATTTAAAACCTTACTTTCAGAAAAAAAAATCAAGTAAACACATACTTGGACAATATATTTGTTAAATATATGAAACAAATGGTTTATTGACTTCATTTAATTATCTCTTACACATTTATAAGAAGATCACAATACCATAAAAATGATCGATGGATAGGAGGGGGAAAGTAATAAAAGGGAAAATGCAAATGGGGAATAAATATGTGGAAACAGCCGATAAACTACAAATAAAAAATGCAAATGTTTAAATACAATTTTTGGCCTTTACAGCTGGCAAAGATTATAAAGAAAAATGATAACCAGCATGGGCATAAGTTTGGGAAAATGTTCATTCTCATAAATTTCTATTTGGAATGTAATTTATAAAACCATTTGGAGGCCACTCCGCACCAAGATTTATAGGAGCATGTACTTACTTAAAGATAGCAATTCTTTTTTTTTTAATGTAGCAATTCTATTGTTAGAAAACAACCTAATGAGATAATTGTCTGAATATACATGTAGAAGTACATTTCTTACAATTTATGTTAATGGCACCACGTTGTCAAAAATCTAAATCTTAAAAAAACAGAAAACCAGAAAAAAAAAAAGAGCTTGTAGGAATCCATAAGGTGGGGAATATATCAGTAACCACGGAAGATTATAAAGCAGAGATATATTGACTGACATGGGGAGAGTTTACAATATTTTATTTATTTATTAAAGATTTTGTTTATTTATGTATTTGACAGACAGATCACGAGTAGGCAGAGAGGCAGGCAGAGAGAGAGGGGGAAGCAGGCTCCCCGCTGAGCAGACAGCCCGATGTGGGACTCCATCCCAGGACCCTGGGATCATGACCTGAGCCGAAGGCAGAGGCTTTAACCTACTGAGCCACCCAGGCGCCCCTATTTTATTTATTTATTACAACATTTAAAAAAAAAAATACATTTTACACAAAAAGATAAGGTATTGTTTTTTTGTTTGTTTTTGTTTTTTACTAAAAATCATAAATGTCTCCTAAGGGTATAAAAACAAATGTAAAAACCAAAACTGAGTCTAAAAATTAAAAATTACTTTCATATGTAACATAGTGGAGTGGTCTATGCAAGGATGTTGCTTGTAAGACCTGGAAAAATTCAAAACCTGCATTATTCAGAACTCATATCCCCATAGGAGGAGATGCAGAGAGGAAGAATGCATTCCCAGGGAGCATAAATCCACTCCCACTGTGGAATGTATCTGCTTTAATGCTGCCTGTTTTATTTCCTTGGCTTTAACTCTGATGTTGTATTGAGCGTTCTCGGCTGAATTAACTGCACAGGGCATTGGGTGTTTGTTTAAAGTGTTTGTGTAGCATATTATAACATCTAATTTCCACTTCAAAGTAATCGGTCTTCATGAATTTTTAAGCCCCCTAAGAGCACTACCATTTAATGAATATTTGGATGAGAATGGTGTAGTAATTAAAAAATTTTAAATTTTAATAACAGGGTATGCTAAAATAACTGCCAAAGTAACAAAATCATTCAAAATATTCTGCAGCATTAGTAACAATGTGCTCATTCAAGAACATTCACAATCCTGAGCTTGATTGTTCAATGGGTGAATTTTAGTTTATCTGCTAAAATGACACAGCCGTATCTCGGTCACAGGAACAGAGCTCGCAACTGGTGCTCTTTGCTGCTTATAATGCGTGTGGTTCCTTACAATTTTGGAAACTCCAACAGGCCTGTATTATATTGAAATTTGTACCTAATATGAGACATTAGTTATATTTGCTGTTGGTTTCTTATAAATGCCCATTATCTTTCATATTTAGGACATTTCTTTCTATTCCTAGCTTGCTAAGGATCTTTAAAATAATGAATTTAAAAAATTATGACTGGACTTGGATTTTAACAAATCCACTTTCTATATTGTTGATATGACCTTTATGTTGCTAATACATTTTTGTTTCACTGGTTAATTTTTAGAGTTAAACAAATACTGTATTCCTGGACTAAATCCAACTTAGTCATGAACTCTCATCTTTTAAAAATATTGCCCTTTTCTTTTCTTTGATCTGTGTGAGACCATGGGTGTTAACCAAACTCATTGTGGTAACCATTTCATAAAATATGAAAGTCAAGTCAGGGGCACCTGGCCAGCTCAGTCGGGTGTAGAGATTACCTTAAAAAAAAATCTTTGGGGCGCTTGGTTTTTGGCTCAGTTGATTAAGCATCTGCCTTTGGCTCAGGTCATGATCCCAGGGTCCTGGGATCAAGCCCCGAGTCTGGCTCCCTGCTCAGCCAGAAGTCTGCTTCTCCCTCTCCTACTCGCCCTGCTTGTGTACCCTCTCTTACTGTGTCTATCTCTGTCAAATAAATAAATAAAATCTTTTAAAAAATTAAAATATTTTTAAAAAGTCAAGTCACTATGCTGTACATCTTAAACTTACACAGTACTATATGTCACTTATGTCTCAATAAAACTGGAAAAAATATTGCCCGATTTTATTTGCTAATATTTTGTTTAGAACTCTACTTCATGAATGAGATCGATTTTATTTTATTTTATTTTTTATTTATTTATTTTTTTAAAGATTTTATTTGACAGACGGAGATCACAAGTAGGCAGAGAGGCAGACAGAGAGAGAGGGGGAAGCAGGCTCCCTGCTGAGCACAGAGCCTGATGCGGGGCTCGATCAATCGCAGGATCCTGGGATCATGACCTGAGCCGGAGGCAGAGGCTTTAACCCACTGAGCCACCCAGGCGCCCCCGATTTTATTTTTTTAAAGATATTTTAAAAGATTTTATTTATTTATTTGACACAGAGAGAGAAAACAAGTAGGGAGAGTGGTAGGCAGAGGAAGAGGGAGAAGCAGGTTTCCCACTGAGCAGAAAGCCTGATGTGTGGCTTGATTCCAGAACACTGGAATCAGGACCTGAGCCAGAGGCAGATACTTAACAGACTAAGCCACCAGGGTGCCCCATGAGATTGACTTTTAATGTTTCATTCTCATAATATCCTTGTTTGGTTTTTAGATGCAGATTACGTTGGCCAATAGTTGACAACTGTTGTAACTGCTAAATGGGTACCTGGGTTTTCATACTATTTTTTATACTTCTGTGTTTGTTATACATTTTCAATCATACAATGGAGAAAAAAAGGAAAAAAATTTGAAGTGTTTTTTTAACTTCCCAATCAATGACCTCTTTTTTATATCTCCACTTCCCTTACACATGTACCCCGAATCTAGCAATGTTTTAAAACAGTATTTTATGACTAAGTTGGATTTACCCCAGGAATACAGAGATAATCTAACACACAAAGAGTTATTTTTCATACTAAAGACTAAAGTATGAAAAACTAGAGCTATTTTAATAGATGCTCTGTAAGTATTTAATAAAATTCCATATCCATTCTTGATTAAAAACAAAATAAAAATCTACAACAAAATACAGGTTAAATTCACCCAACAATAAAGGGAGAATGAGTGTACTAATTTTAACAAATGTAAGTAGGCTGAACTGCTCTATTGAAGAATGGTTACTGACTAAATTTAAAAAAATTTTTGATGTTTTGTGAAAAAAAAAGAATATGTTGGCCAATAAAATAAGTTGAGGAGTATTTCTTATTTTTCTAGTCTCAAGAACAATTTTGTAAGATTGTGTTACTTCTTCCTTATATATTTGGTACAATTAATCAGTGATAATATCTGGGACCTTAGAATTTGAATTACTGAATCAATTTTTAAAAGAATTTTAAATAGTTAAAGAATTTTAAATAGTTAAAAAGAAAATTAAATAGGGGCGCCTGGGTGGCTCAGTGGGTTAAAGCCTTTGCCTTTGTCTCAGGTCACGATCCCAGGGTCCTGGGATCGAGCTCTGCTTCGTAGCTGGGCTCTCTGCTCAGCAGGGAGCCTGCTTCCCTCCCCACCTCTCTGCCTGCATCTCTGCCTACTTGTGATCTCTGTCAAATAAATAAATAAATAAAATCTTTTTAAAAAAAGAAAATTAAATAGTTAAAGAATTTTAAACAGTTAAATAGATTTTTCATTTCTTCTGTCATCAGTTTTGGTGATGATATCTTTCTAGAAATTCATCCATTTCATCTAAAAACAGTGGCAGGAAGTTTCTCTCAATTTCTAGTCTTAATTCTGTCACTCACGATATATGTGATCCTAGACCAGTTACTCATTCTACCCTAATTTTATTGCTATTCTAAACAAGGAGCAAGATTTTAGGTATCTTACAAAATTCACCCCAGTACTACCTCTCAGTGGTTCTTTAGCTAAGAGGAAAAGCTTTTCTTCACCTTGTCCAGGATTGAGGGGGGGAAAAAAATCAATCAGGTATGGTAACATCTATGGTATAAGACCAGCCCTGACTCTGGAAAGAGGAAGCCGAAAATAGAATTGGTGTATAATGTAGGGAAGAGTGAAGACACATTTTGTTTGCTGGGGTTGGTGAGCTCTTATTCTAAGGCCAATCCCTCAAAACCCCTCAAACACCCTACAATAATGTTTATTTCCCCCTTAGACCCTGTCCCTTACCAGTCTCTTTTGCCCTGGCTTACCGCTCCTCTCTCAAAATTTGCCCACAGGTTCCACGGTCACACTGGACTCAATGGCCCATGGATATGGTGATATTATCCTAGTTTTGCTCACTATAAGCAGGAGAATCAGGAATTGCTTCAAGCCCAGCTGTCTAGGAACTATCCCTTCCAGGGAATCTTTTCCTCTGTCCTATGAAGTCTCAGGTTAAGGAGGGTGCTCTCCAAGATGCTCCTAGAATGATCCCCTTATTCCTTCTCTTGAGTCATGTTCCTCTAGAGCTTGGACATGGGGATCAAATGAACTTGCTCTAGAATCTCAGACTGAGCTATAAACTCTAAATTGGGCTGCTGAGGACACAGCCAGACTAGAAAGGTTAGGGGAGGCTCACAATCCTCACTGACTTTCTGAAATGCAATCGCCACAGCAGTAAAATTAATTCAATATTTTGTCCATAATTATTTGGCATGGGGGATCCACATGATCAAGGATATTTTAATTATTTATTTACTTATTTGTTTATTAATTATTTTAAAGATTTCAGCTTTAAGTAATCCCTACAGCCTGCATGGGGCTCGAAATTACAACCCTGATATCCCAAGTCAAAGGCTCTACCAGCTGAGCCAGGCAGGCACCCCAAAGATATTTTTACATCCTTTTGATATTAAGGACAAGATGGTGCATACATTTTCAATTTCAGGGATAAATATGTATTGAAAAGATAATGAAATTTAGAGTTAAATATCTATTTGGACCCCAAAGCAACTCCATCCACTAGCTCTATGACCTCCACTTCACCTGTATGAACCTTACTTTACCTATTAAAATGAAGAAATGAAGATTTATGGGGCGCCTGGGTGGCTCAGTTGGTTAAGTGTCTGCCTTTGGCTCAGGTCATGACCCTGGAGTCTCAGGATCGAGCCCCACATTGGGCTCCCCTTCTGCTTTTCTCTCTAACCCTTCCCCACTCGTGCTCTCTCTCTCTCAAATAAATAAATAAAATCTTTTTTAAAAGAATGAGGATTTAAACCCCAACCTCATGATCGTGAAGGTAGACATATTTAAGACCTAAGTAAACCATATGAAATCAGAGAGGGAGACAAACCCTAAGAGACTCTTAATCCTAGGGGGGGTTGGAGTAACTGGGTGGTGGACATGAAGGAGGGCACGTGATGTAGCGAGCACTGGGTATTATATAAGACTGCAGCTAATAATACATTATATGTTAATTAATTGAATTTAAATTTTTAAAAACGAGAAAAAAAGAACCTAAGTAAAGAGGCTTGTAAGAACAACACCAATTGGACGGATGCCTGTGTGTCCATCGAGGTGCGAGGTGAAGTGTGCAGAATCACCTGGGAACCTTGTTAAAATTATTCAGCCGATGAAGGGTGGGGTGTGAGATTCTGCATTCCTAGCGGTCCCCAGTGATGGCCACGCTGCTGGGCCCCCATCATGTTTTGAGTAGCAAGGTGCTACAGCTTTTCCCTCCTAATCTCATTCAATATTCCTAATAGCACCTACATTTTTCAAAAGAGGAAACAGAATCACACAGATTTAGTAACTTGCTCAAGGTCACCGGAGCATTTCAGTGGCAGATCTGGGGTCTGAAGCTGGGCATGTTTGGTTCCACGAGCCACCCAAGCACCGTGGATCATCACTTATCAGGGAAATTGAAGCAACAAGTCCATGATCTTTCCAGCTGCCCTCAAGTGCCTCACCGTCAGGTGCCGTGCTTTTATGGAATCGAGTCTGGCAATTTGTTTTTCCCTTTTTTTTTTTTAATCTGGGAAATATAAAACACTTCTGGAGAAGTGTGTAAAACAAGTGTGTGGCTTACCAAATGACTGTGATAGGAAAGCCAGGGAACCACACCCACGTCAGGAAAGAGATTTCTCGTGCAATTTTCCATGCTCATAACTAGCATACAGGAGTACACTGGGAAAAGAACAAAGGCAAGTGGAGCCTCCCCCAGCTTCCTCCAGCCCTGGAAAGCAGGTCTCGGGCTGAGGTACCCTTGGCAGACCTGGGGGGACTTAAGGGCAGGCTAAGAAATAAAGAATTTAGGGTCCTTGCTGCCATGGATGGGGCCATCTCAAAGCTTTGCTTCCAACCCATGGGGGCCAATCCTACGACCACTTTTTCCCACAAACTGCCTCGGAAAGAAGAAAAAAAAAGAAAAAAAGTAAAGAGGGAAAGAAAATCCACGCACAAAGAAGCCGCATGAAGAACGCTGCACACCTTTGGGAAGCGTGTTTTGGTTTAACAAAATCCCAACCAAGATCTGATTAATTAGTTTATTTTTGGCTTTGATGTTTTACTTGACAGACATCTCTAAGAGTTCATCTGAAAGGAAAATAATTAGGAGACCAGGCAGGACTTTTCTTTCTTTCTTTCTTTCTTTTTTTTTTTTTTTAAGGAAAAGCAGAGTAATACTTCTAATAATCAGAATGACCCAGGATTGGCACCAGATAGGCTTTCTGTTGAAAGACAGGCAGAGGGGGGAGGGCTGGGACACTGGGGATCCTTCGCCCACCGCCCAGAGCAGAAGAGGGTGAAGGAAGAGGGTCATCGTGAGGGACTGAGGGTACTCCCTTCCCGGGGTGCTCTGATAGGGAGGGACGTGGACTAGGACTGCATCTGGAAAAGGACAGAAGGGAATGGATTTGAGAAATAAGTCTGGGGACCAAATGCAAAGTAATTGGTAATTGATGGGGGTGAAGTATTACGTGGAAGCTATTTCTGGTGGCTTATTTACCATTACTGAGCTTGTGAAGGCCAAACATCGATGCACATATCCTTCCTTACACAGCAGTGTTCTTCCACATAATCTACATCTTTAAAGAAAGGAGTGAGATACCCACTCGGTAGATAAGGCAAATGTAGCCACAACACACAGGGCACTTGACCTAGGTGGACTCAAACATACTCCATTCATTACAAAATACAGATTTGCATATGTTATGAATGCCGTAGTGACCCTCGGAACCATAGAACACAGCCACACAGAAATCAGGACGTGATCCACTCATCATGTCCCAGAGATGCCATATCTAGCTGTCTCTGTCATTACAATGTGCATATAGAGGCGTATTTTTCTTGTCTAACCCAGCTGGAAGTAGCAGGATTGATGACACTTGTTTCTCTCTCTTTCTCTTTTTTTTTTTTTAAAAAAGATCTTATTTACTTATTTGAGAGAGACAGAGAGAGAGAGGGAGCGAGAGAGAAAGCATGAGCAGGAGAGGAGCAGGGGGAGAGGGAGAAGCAGACTCCCCGCTGAGAGAGGCTCACCTCAGGACCCCGGGATCATGACCTGAGCTGAAGGCAGGCGTTCAACTAACTGAACCACCCAGGGGCCCTTTCTTTCTCTTTTTAAAAAGACTTGATTTTTAAGTAATCTCTGCACCCAATGTGGGACTCGAACTCACAACCCCGAGATCAAGAGTCACGCGCTCTACTGACTGAACCAGCTGGGTGCCCCTTGTTTCGCTTCCTTAGTGCTATTAAAACAACTTCTCAGAAATGTTGACTCCCAGACTGGTCACAAAGGAAAAACGGAAGGAGATCAGCAAGCCAAATTGGGGAGTTCTTCTTGACAAGGGCTTTTGATAGAAAAAGGCGAGGGTTAGGAAATCCTGCAACTTTGTCATTTTTCTTCAATTTGATCATGGCTATTATTGGACCTTTGCATTTTCATGTACATTTTAGAATCAACCTGACATGTTCAACAGTAAAACCTACTGGAATTTTGACTGAGAATGCATTAAACCTACAGATCACTTGGGGGAAATCATCTTTATACTATGGGGTCGTCAAGTCTAAGGGCATGGTACATTCTTCCTTTTATTCAGACCTTTAAAAATTTCTCTCAATATTATTTGTTGTTTTCAGCATTGAGGCCTAATATATCTTTCACTAGATTTATTCCTCTGTATAAATGATTTTGATACTAAGTGAATGGTATTTTTAAAAAATATTTTATTTATTTGACAGAGAGAGACACAGCGAGAAAGGGAACACAAGCAGGGGGAGTGGGAGAGAGAGAAGCAGGCTTCCCCCTGAGCAGGGAGCCCGATGCGGGGCTCCATCTCAGAACCCTGGGATCATGACCTGGGATCATAAGCTGAAGGCAGACGCTTAACAACTGAGCCACCCAGGCACCCCAAGTGAATGGTATTTTATTTTTTTAAGATTTTATTTCTTTATTTGAGTGAGAGAGAGAGAGAGAGCATGAGAAGGGGGAGGGTCAGAGGGAGAAGCAGACTCCCTGAAGAGCAGGGAGCCCAATGCGGGACTCAATTCCAGGACTCCAGGATCACGACCTGAGCAGAAGGCAGTCGCCTAACCAACTGAGCCACCCAGGCGCCCCAAGTGAATGGTATTTTAAATAAGTAACTTTGTAACATTTAGATCAAGTTTAATTATGACACTCTTCTTCTTTATTCAATTTGCCTATGTGAACTGTTCTCTGAGATAGATGTAAAATTCCCTGTGGTTTTCTTTTAGTTTCTTTGAAATTTTTACTTGATTTAAAGCGTAGAGTATTGGTGCATAAAGGTTAATGCAGATTCTGAATAAGACTAATTTTATCAATGTAAAATTCTTCTTTGTGTCTTTGACATTGAACATTTGGACATGTGCTCTATGAAAGGTGGAGGGGATTCCGAAGGGTAGGACTTACTGGGTTCCGAAAAATATTTTGGCACCAACCGATCTATTGTTTCTAAATTAAGTTTAATAGAGGATAGTCAGTTCTTGACCACAATGAGCTCTACTGTATACACTGTGACTTCTTTACATTATTTTGTGTCCTCTGCATGGGTCCTCGAACCATTTAGTGATGTTTCTGGTCTGACAATTTTAAGTGTTCTAATGTGAGTCCTGAACACTTTATCTGTACCTAAAGGAATGTTCAAAGAGATGTATTTCCAAGGTAACTTCCTTCCCATAACACAATCATGTCAGTTACTCCAGGTTCAGGAACTGGATTCATCCCTTAGTCAACCCCAAATCCTGGACAACTTTTCTGCTTCTATTAAAATAATGCCCTAAAGAAAAAAAATCATACCTATTCAGTGGAAAAGTTGAAAATATGGACTACAAAGAAAATGTATCAACATGGCCACATCTCAGACCACCATTTGTAATTTTTCCTAGGAACCTGTATATTTTTTTCAAAGTCACACTATATAAAATGTATAATGTACATTAAAAGTTTAATATAAAGTCTATAAATCATTAAATTACAATATGCAACTGATAATATATAAATTATTGACTTTAATGACTTCTTTGTAGTACATCCCATGAATAAGTATAATTTGACAATCGCTCAATGTAGGCAATTTTCTACTTTTTTTCACTATTGCAGAATACTGCCATGGACACATCTCTGGTCAACTATTGTTTATTTATGTTAGGATGGATTTCTGGGAATTTCTCTGTTGAATCTTGCTTCTTTTTCATTTATGACACAACCCAAATTTACCTCCTCTTTGCAGGCACCACTCCTATGCAAATTGTGATCTCACTTTTTGACATCCCTTGGCCAATGTAACATAGTATTTAGCACTACCTGTTGTAATAATAATTTTTTAAAAGGTTTTATTTATTTGAGAGAGAGCACGAGCAGGGTGAGGGGGAGAGGGAGAAGCAGGCCCCCTGCTGGGCAGGGAGTCTGACTCTGGGCTCCATCCCAGGACCATGGGATCATGACCTGAGCTGAAGGCAGACGCTTAACTGACTGGGCCACCCAAGCGCCCGTAATACTTTTTTTAATGAAAATAAATAACCCACCTTCCTTAAAACTCTGCGAGGGCAAAAATGTTCCCTACAGTGTTCAGTTTGCATTGCAACTTGACAAGCTAGGGGCATACGTGCTACCCAATAATCTGATGTGGGTTACTCAAATCCTGATTTGAAAAAGATTCCTCCAAGATTCTTATGTCTTTATTTCTTATCCAACTACATGTTCTCTAAGCCCTTGAGTTATAGATTTATGGAGTTACAAAGACAATATAGAGGGGTTCTCTGTACCCTTCACCCAGTTTCCACCATTGGTTACAACTTAATGTAGTAAGTGTAGTACAATGTAAAAACTAGGAAACTGACGTTGGTAGAATGTGTGTGAATCATTCTATGTCATAGGTGTAGATTAGTATAACCACCACGGCAGTCAGGACACAGAGCTATTTCATCATTGTAAAAATCTCATCTACCTCTTTATGGGCACGCCCAGCCTATCTCCACTCCATCCCTAACCTTGGACAACCACTAATCTGCTCTCCATTTCTATAATTTTTATTTTAAAAATCACAAATCCAATTTCCTTACTAATTCTAGGGATATGTATTTCATATTGGGTGGGTTATAATAGTTTATGCTTTCTGAGGAGTTGGTCCCTTTAAGTTGTCAAACTCCGTGTGCAGAGTTGTTCATAGTAGTCCCTTATTATTTTTTTGACATCTGGAAGGTCTTCAGTGATGGCTATTATTTAGCTCCTGATACTGTTAATTTGTGTCTTCTCTTTCCTCTGAATTAACCTTGCTACCCAAGTTTATGCTCACATTCAACCTTCCATTTTTTATGTCTCAAACAACCAAGGCTAATTTTCTAGGACTACTTGATTACATGGCTAGTTGGAGATGATCAAGCATTTATCTCAGAAGTCACTAAAATTTGGAGATATGTTCGTTGGTTTATCTTGGGACCAGTGAGGATATCTAGATGCTGTACAAGAAGGTGATATGGGAAAACTACAATCATCTGATAACTTTGGGTAAAAAGATCGTTCCCATTTATTGATAAGCTGCCTCTTTGAGATTGGTCTTCCTACTGTACAGATATCTACAGAACTCTTGAAATGCTTACCTAAACTTCAGTTAGTCATCTGAGGGAACTTTCTGAAAGAAGAGATGGGCATACTCCTACTACAGACACCCAAGCCACACGGAACCCAGTCTCCTCAAACCCTCATGCCTGTCTCAAAGACAACAGCGCAAACATGGTCATGGATCCCAAATTTGGGATAATTCTTTGATCAGAGAACTATTTTTAAAAGGTGATTTGTGGCAGAACTGTGAAAGAACACTGCTCTGAGGCTTCCTCTTTCTTTAGTGTCAATACATAACTTACCCTTATGATACTTATCCTTACAAAGGATGCCGGAGTAACAAGCAAACTGGGGCCCATAGTCACTGTGTGTATAGCCAAATACTGGGTCTAAATTCTCTGATACTCAAAGCATTGAGAAGGGCATTTTCTTTTCCTCTATTCAGGGCTTTTAAAAGCAAAAGTGAGGTCTTCTTTGAAGTGAGGCAGTGATCCCTGGATGATGATGAGAGAGGGGACAAATATTCTAGGCTTAGGTAAATGACACATAGGGAGCAGGTAAAAGCCATCACAACACACACCCCAACTGCTCAGAGGAACCTGGGTCCCAGAGGTGATGAGACATGAGCTCTTTGCATGGGCTTTAGTACAGAGGAGAAAAGAACACACAAATGATTTTTTTTTACCCATCATTATTCTGCTAGAGTCCTCTGGCCATATCCCTCTTGTTAAAGAGGTAGACACCCTTCCCTGTCTATAAGCACACCTTTTAAAACACCTTTGACATAGGTCAGGATCCCGGAAAAGTAGAATCTGATATTTGAGATTTGCATGTAGCAAGTTTTGGTGTTCTTTTGGGAACAACTATGAAGAGTGAGGGGAGACTGGGTTGGGTCAAGGGAGAGATTGAACTACAGTACTGTTGCAACAGAGGGTTCACCCAATCCTACAGGGAGTTTTGGGGCTGACAAGACCCTTTAGAGTTCTGGATTGAGATAAAGGAGTAGGACCTTTGTACCTCTGTCCTTATGTGGCCGCTGGCTGCAGCCAGGAGGGGTGTAACTTTGGGCCAGGTAGTGGTTTTCAGGCAGGGGCAATGTCCAAAGAGTGACTCGTTTGTGAGCCATAAGCAGGTAATAATCCAAACAGCGGGACGAGTAAGGGTGTTGGTCCTTAAGAGGGTTCCAGGTGATGGTGCACAGTATCCACTATACCCTCCCTTCAAAGCTTAGCTTTCTCTCTTAGATTCATATATGGATTTTTTAAAGCTGATTTTTGTTGTTTTTAAATTTTATTTTACTAAGACAACAGTGCAATGGATTGATACATGTATTGCTGAACTGCATAACCAATTTCAATGAGCAAACATGAGTAAAGTCATAATTCAACAAGCACAAGTATTACAGAGATTTTAACACATGATTATGGAAGACTCCTTTTAAAAATGTTTGTTGAACAGCAACAAGGAAACCAGGTTAATAAGACAAACCTCAAATAATGAAGAAGTTTATGTCTAACTGGGGAGAGACGCTGTGATCTTAAACAGCAATGTAGAAACCACCAGCATTTCAAATTACACAGAACATAAGTTCAGTACAGAGTTCAGATGTAGCAAAATATAATTTTCTTCCTAAGTTTTATAATAGAATCCTGAAAGAAATCACTGTCCATTAGCTGATGCCTAAAAAGGAAGGCGAGAATGTGGCAGGGGAATATTATTTCTGCTGTGAGTTGTAACTAAATTCAGAGAATGGAGAGTAGATCGTATGTAGGTAGGCTGTAATCAGCTTGTAATGTGAACTGGAAACCCAAAAGTGAGTTTAAAATCTCTATTTCTGAGAATCATCCATAAGAATCATGAATAACATCTGGGTATTTAGTTTCCTGGGTTAAAACTTGCTCCACGAAGGTGACCCTAGTAAGTTTCCATTTACAAGAGTTGACGCATAAATTTGACTTCAAGACAGTATAACCTGAGTTGTGATCACTCATGTAAAATATAAGAAAATACTCTTTCCTTGAATTACATTTTCAAAAAAATATATATTGATACATAATCAAATGCCAATCTATAAAGTTTTAGAAAAGAAAACATAAGAAATGACCACAGCGATGCCTGGGTGGCTCAGTCAGTTAAGTGTCTGCCTTCAGCTCAGGTCATGATCCCAGGGTCCAGGGATGGAGCCCATCAGGCTCCCCGCCCAGTGGGGACCCTGCTTCTCCCTCTGCCTTTCTGCCCCACCCCCGCTTGCACGCCCTTAAATAAATAAATAAATAAATAATTTTGTTAAAGAAAAGAAATGACCCCAATCTCACCACTCTGTGAGAACTGAATTACCCTTTAATTCTTACCTTAAAATGATCAACTGAACACTTAGTAAGATCTAACCGTTATCAGATGATAGCCATGTTAGTTTATTGTAGGCCCACGCCAATGCCCCTGGTCCATTTAGCTGGCTCCCAGGACTTTGGCACTTAAGGTACTGTATAGGACACACAGAGTGGCAGAATGAGAAGCTTAGCAACTCCTCTCCCCAGAAGCACTGGTAAAACTGAACAAAATTGTGAAACAGCCATTTCAGGACTCTGGTAGTAGACCAAGGGCATACAACAAATTGAGACGCTATTTCTCCAAGGAAACTACTGAACTGTGGGTACGGACAGTGAGATTCTTGGTGTTTTATCCCAGCGGTCAGGCCAGAAGTCTCAGGGCAAGCTAGAAAATGAGACACTTTGCTGCTGGAGAGGACTGACATAATTCCAAAACTCAGCTTTCCGAAACTGTAGCAATTTCTGTGCAACTGAGTGAGGGAGGTCAATGTTGCAGTTAGCCTGACCTTGTGATCCTTGTTGAGGCCAGCAACAAACTGGCAAACTAGCCAAGATTTTAATCAGAAATCCAAGAAGCCGGGCGCCTGGGTGGCTCAGCTTAAAGCCTCTGCCTTCGGCTCAGGTCGTGATCCCAGGGTCCTGGGATGGGGTCATGCGTCAGGCTCTCTGCTCTGCAGGGAGCCTGCTTCCTCCTCTCTCTCTGCCTCTCTCCCTGTCTTCTTGAGATCTCTGTCTGTCAAATAAATAAATAAAATCTTAAAAAAAAAAAGAAATCCAAGAAGGGAGATAGATATAGTTAGCTCGGTAAGTTCCCTATATCCCTGATGATCCAGAATTCTGGGCACGGGTTTGCACACACTTAGGAAAGGAGGGACCTTGACTATCTACCCTTTCCTGGTAGGCCTTACATAGGCACAGAGGAGACACGGTGTACCACGGAAAATAAAATCTGGAGCCTACCTGTAAACAGACTGAACTTTGAATTCAGTACCCAACCCTCACATAGGTTCATTGGCAAAAGGTAGAAGACAGAGTGGCTGGAGATGTTTGATCACAATCTCTGACCCACCACTGGCTAACTACCAATCCACGCTGAAACAGGAACGGAGCCAGGTTTATGAATGAAATCAAGAATAATTGTTTACAATGACGAGCAGGGGGTTCCCGGGTGGCTCAGTTGGTTAAGCATCCAACTCTTGATTTTGGCTCAGGTCATGATCTCAGGGTCGGGAGATCGAAACCCTTGCCGGGCTCTGTGCTCAGTGGGGAGCCAGCTTGAGATTCTCTGTCTCCCTCTGGCCCTTCCCCTCAAACAAATAAACAAGTCCAAAAACAAACAAACGAACAAATAAAATGATGAGCAGAGACAGCACGAGTTGTACACCATGGGGGAGACAGAGTCCAAAGAATTGGTTCCCACGAGGTACAACACAACAAAACCTGCAACAATATTGCCCTCGTGTGGTAGAAATCGGAATTCCAGAGTTGCGGCCGTATTACCCTGTTAAGGGGGGAAAAAAAATAGAGGCCACGTAAAAAACCCATAAATTGTGGCTCACAGTGAGAAAAGCAGCCAACAGAAATTCTGAAATTTTGCAGGGGCCCAGATGCTAGACTTACAGACAAAGACTTCAGAAGCGGTTTTTGTAGGTTTATGTTCAAAGAACTAAAGGAAACCACGGCAGGTGTGACAACGATTCAAATAAAGATTATTATTACAGAGACAGAATTTATGAAAACTGGAAGTTCTGGAGTCTAGAAAGCACCGTAACTAAAAGGATTATTTCACTAGAGGGGCCCCACAGCAGATCCGAGCTGGCAGAAGAGAATTTGGCAGAAAGCAAACTTGAAGATGTGTCGATAGAAATTACCCAATTTGAAGAAAAGAACAAGAATGAATAAACATGAACAGAGTGTCAAAGACCTATGGAGTGCCAGCAAGCATACTATTATATGTGACACCTGGATGGCTCAGTTGGTTAAGCAGCTGCCTTCGGCTCAGGTCATGATCCCAGAGTCCTGGATTCCAGTCCTGCATCCAGCTCCTTGCTCAGCGGGGAGCCTGCTTCTCTCTCTGCTTCTGCCTGCCACTCTGCCTGCTTGTGTGCTCTCTCTCTGACAAATAAACAAATAAAATCTTTAAAAAAAAAGCATACCAATATATGCCTAGTAGAAGTCTTGGAAGGAGAGGGGAGAGAGAAAGAGAAAGAAAAGGTATTTGAATATGGCCAGAAAGATCTCAAATTTGGTGAAAAACAGTAATCTATGTATCCTAGAAGGTCAACAAACTCTAAACAGGGAAATCAGAGAATTCTAGAACTACATCCATCAGGATCAAACTGTTGAGAGTCTGTGAGAAATACTTTTTTTTCAAGATTTTACATATTTATTTGGCACAGAGAGAGAGAGGGAGGGAGAGAACACAAGAGAAGCAGACTCCCCACTGAGCAAGGAATCACGAAATTGGCAAGAGAAAAATGACCCATCATGTACAAGAGAATAACAGTATAAAATGCAGCTGACTTCAAAAATAGTGGAGGACAGAGGCAGCAGGATGGTACTTTCAAAGTGCTGAGGGAAGGAGACCAAGCCTGTGCAGCAAGACTCCTATTATTTCTGGTAAGTATTCAGATATGCTAGATTATTTTTCTCCCGTGCTTCTAATTATTTTTCTTTTATCCTGAGGCTTCTAGTTGTAAATAACAGTGTTTATATTAGCCTTAATTTTCTTTATTTATTTTTAAAGATTTTATTTATTTATTTGACAGAGAGAGATCACAGAGAGGCAGAGAGGCAGGCAGAGAGAGAGGGGGGAAGCGGGCTCCCTGCTGAGCAGAAAGCCCTATGTGGGGCTCGATCCTAGGACCCTGGGATCATGCTCTGAGCCAAAGGCAGAGGCTTAACCCATTGAGCCACCCAGGTGCCCTATATTTGCCTTAATTTTAATGTTCTTTTAAATGCAATCTGGATTTTTCTAAATTCTTCATGGACTTGTCATTTAACTATTTTGTCTTTGCCTCTATTATTCCATTTATCCCACTGACTGTATTCATTCCCAGTAGTTCTACTTTATTTTAAAAATTATTTTCCTGATCCTGCTTCAAGTTAGCAAGTCTTTATCCATTTCTTTTAAAGATTTTATTTATTTATTTTACAGAGAGAGAGTGAGAGCACAAGCAGGTGGAGCGGCGGAGGGAGAGAGAGAAACAGGCTCTTCTCTAAGCTTGATCCCAGGACCCTGGGATCATGACCAGAGCCAAAGGCAGACACTTAACTGATTGAGCCACCTGGGTATCCCCCCTTATCCATCATTTTGAGACAGGAGTAGCATTACCCACAGTTTGGATGTGGGCAAAGTAACAGAATGCTAGTTACACTTTTTGTAGGTGGTAGAGAGTCTCATATTTACCAAATATTCCTCTAGCAACTGAATAAATCCAAATAAAAACCCAGTGATAAAACTTTGTATTTGGACGCCTGGATGGCTCAGTCAGTTAAGCATCTCCCTTCAGCTCAGGTCATGATCCTAGGGTCCTGGGGTCAAGTCCCACATCGGGCTCCTCGCTCAGCGGGGGGCCTGCTTCTCCCGTTCCCCCTGCTTGTGCTCTCTCTCACTCTCTCCGACAAATAAATAAAATCTTAAAAAAAAAACAACAACTAAAAACCTTTGTATCTGTTTGGCTAAATTATAAAATATTTGTGGAACCTGAGGTTGGAAAAATCATGATAGTAATGATACATACACGTATGAGAGTTTAGAGTACAAACAGACCTGAACTTGAGTTTTGTGCTTTAATATGTGGCGAGTATACAACTGAGATTCCTCTTTAAAAAGGTCTAATTCTGGAACTTTAAATATAGTATTCCGGTGGTTAAGTCCACAAAGACCAAAGACCTACATACAAGGTAGTGGATTACTCTTTATATTAACAAATGGACACAATGTGAATTCCAGGTAGTAAATCAATGGATAAGTCTAATATGGCACTCTAATTGTTAGCATTGACCTAACATTAAAATCAATGTGCTATATTTATATTACATCATGTATCAAATCACTAAGGTCTGTGTTAAACAAAAAATTTGAGAGTAAAATCCCAATTAACACTTTCTCTATTAAGTGTAAAATTTTTTTTTCAAGATTTTATTTATTTGACAGAGACACAGTGAGAGAGAGAACACAAGCCGGGGAAGTGGGAGAGGGAGAAGCAGGCTTCCTGCCAAGTAGGGAACCCGATGTCAGGCTCGATGACCCAAGCTGAAGGCAAATGCTTAACGACCGAGCCACCCAGGCACCCCAAGTGTAAAATTTTTTTGAGTGTAGGGACATCAGGTGGCTCAGTCAGTTAGGCATCTGACTCTTGATTTCAGCTCAGGTCATGATCTCAGGGTCCTGGGATGGAGCCCCACATTGGGCTCTGTACTCAGTGGGGAGTCTGCTTGAGGATTCTCTCTCTCCCTCTCCTTCTGCTTCTCCCCCACTTTCTCCCTCATAAATAAATAAATAAATAAATAAATAAATAAGTTAGTTTTTGGAGTGTAAAAATTTTAATGGGCAATTCTTTTTTTTTTAAAGGAAATATTCTTTTTAAAAAAAGATTTTATTTATTTACTTGACAGACAGAGATCACAAGTAGGCAGAGAGGCAGGCATAGACAGAGAGGGAGAAGCAGGCTCCCTGCTGAGCAGAGAGCCCAATGCGGGGCTTGATCCCAGGACCCCGAGATCATGACCTGAACCGAAGGCAGAGGCTTAACACACTGAGCCATCCAGGTGCCCTAATGGGTAATTCTTATAGAAAAAAAACTTAAAAGTTTAAAGAATAATGTCTGTGCCTTTTTATTAAATACTGGTGCTGTTTTTAAATGAGACCTTCAAAATGCATAGTTGTACCACTCACTCTTCACCCTCACACACTGCCACTTCCAAACCTGCAATCACCATATCCTTGTATCTTACACACACACACACACACACACACATATCATTGTGATTTATACTGTGATGTGAGAGTCTAATCTTCTTTTCTTCTCTTATTGTCTCCCCATCAGCCTGCCAACCAACCCTGGATTTTTCTCCTGAATTTAACGAATGCAAGAGTGGCTTTAGACAGAGCTCATACTTGACCACACAGCAAAGACTTTCTGGTGGAAGGCAGAACCATGAATGTGAGGACTGTGGAATGACAGTCATTTCTCCCCCTTTATGTGACATAAGAAAATTCATATGGTAGAGAAACCACACAAATAGGATGTATACACGAAGGCCTTTTAGGTACCATTCATCATTTTCTATTCACCAAAATGTCCATGCATTTGAGCCACTCTTTGAAGGTCATGATTGTGGAAATACTTTTTACCAGAGCTTCAAAGTTTCTACAACATCAGAAAAATCATACAGGACCCAAACTACACAAATGTGATGCATGTAACAAGGCCTTTCTATTTTACTCTATTTACTTTTTATTTACTCCTTTTTGAAAATCAGAGGGTTCATACAAGAGAAAAACCCCTTCCGTGTGATGAATACAGAAGGGCCTTTAGCCAACCGGTGACCTTGAAATGACATAAGATAATTCATAAACTTTGAATGCAAATGTATAGATACTTTGGACAAAGTTTCAAAACCAACTGAACACTGGGCAGGTTCTACTGAACAAACACCAAACAAAGGTGATAAATGTGAAAAATGCTTTAAGTTTTACTCACAATCTAACAGACATCAGAGAACTCATACTGGAGAGAAACCCTTCAAACGATCTATGTCGAGATCTTTAGTCGAGAAGTCCTGAGATGGCATTAAAAAAGTCACATTGGAGAGAAACTTTTTCATTGTCAAGTGTGTGGACATGATTTTAGCACTAACTATGATCGAACCCAGCATGAAAGAACTCATACTGGAGAAAAGCAATAGGGATGTAGCCAATGTGACAAGACCTTCAGAATGGCATCTAATTTCAGCAGTCATAAAAGAACTCACTTAGAAAGGAAACCTTTGTATTCAGTGTAAAAAACCTTTTGAAAGGTCCTACCTTGTTCAACGTCAGAAAACTCAAAGGGAACAGAATTTCTAAAATCATGATAATACCGCAAAGGTCTCTAGGTGCCACATCTTTACTAAATACCAGAGCATTCACCCAGAGAGACTCTATAAATAGCTAAATAGCTTTCCATATTGAATCCTCAATTTTTATTCATCAGAATTCATACTGAAAAATCCTAGAATATAAAACTCATGTAGGAAATTTAAGAACCTATTCAGCAAGGAAAGAGCATTTATATGATTACAGATGTATTTTGTGTCCCTTTGACCATGGTTCTTTGAAGATATCCACCATAAAAATGAGCAGATTCAGCCTAGAATCTGAAATAAGCCAAGACTTTGTTTTTATCATCTTCCCTATATTGAGAATAGGAAGCAAAGGAGAATACTGTAATCAGAAAAATACTTTATTGAGCTTATTCATTGAAGATAATAAATTAGATCATGAAAACTTTTTAGGAATAGAGGCAATATGGTAAATGATAAAAAGATTGTGTGGAAAACTATACACCTAATCTAAGTAGACATAAATAAATTATGTGAACTCTGTTTCTGGGATTAAAACTATCGAAAAAAATTCCTAGGGGCACCTGGGTGGCTCAGGTCATGATTTCAGGGTCCTGGGAGCTGCCAGATTTCAGATCCGCATTCAGTGGGGAGTCTGCTTGTCCCGCTCCCTCTGCCCCTCCCCCCACTCATGCTCTTTTTCTCACAAACAAATAAAATATTTTTAAAAACTTGCTCTAGGAGCCCTTGGGTGGCTCAGTCAGTTAAGTGTCTACCTTTGGCTCAGGTCATGATCCTGGGGTCCTGGGATTCAGCTCCACACGGGTCTTCCTGCTCAGTGGGGAGGCTGCTTCTTCTTTCCCTCCGTTGCTCTCCCCGCTTGTGCTCTCTTGCTAAATAAATAAAATCTAAAAAAAAAATTGCTCTAGTAGGAAGAGTTCACCTGAGCTTTAGGAAGAATGGATTCAGATTCTAGTTCTGTTACAAAGAACTGGGAACGTACACCGGGTCACTATATATATATATATATATATATATATATATATATATATACACACACATATATATGTATATATATATTCACGCACATACATACATATATGTATATTCTGGGGAAAAAAAGTAACATCAAGTAGTTTTTCTCTTCTTTCCAAACACCAGGACCAAGATCATAGTATGAGACGTGGAAGAACTATAGAGAAGTACAGAGAAGTATCCTTCCAGGTTGGTGGGTAGAATTCTAAGAATCAAACTCAATTTTTCAATGTTTCCAACTCCAGTATCTGGTCATTTCCTCTTCATCCCCTTCCGTCCTCACTTCCCATATTTTAATCAAGCATTTAAAAATTGAAAGCCTATTCCTTTCAGGTATACGTGTTCTTAGCTGCTGAAGATATACCCATCAGTGGGTAAGACAGAAGAGAAGACAGAAAAATTCTACTCCCTCCTGGAGTATGCATTCTAGTGAGGAAGACAAACCAACTACAAACTTACAGGTAGTCAGAAGGTTGGGACGCATGGATAAATATTCGGCTTGTGACCATGTTACATGATCAGTTAATGCCTGCATTTGACAAGGTAGAAGGAGGTCACTCAATGTGAGCCTAACAGGACCATGTGCTACCCCTTTAACCCAGAATGGGGAGAAACTGGCTGGATTAATTTCCAAAGCTGGGTTGGACAACATCACCAGGTGAAATCAGCTGCACATTTTCCCAGATTTGAGACTCTGATTACTACTTCTGAGGGACGCTCAAGGCATGGGTTATCTTGTGAAATTCGGGGACAAAAATCATCTGAAGTATGCATCCCATATAGGAGTAGAAGGACTGCTGAAAATGACAGGTCAGTGGCCCATGTTCAGTGCAGTTTTGCAAAGTACAGGGAACCAAACATTGCTAATGAGGAATAAGAGTTTAAATATATCACATAAGCCACTGGGTGTATCATGTATTGTAACATCAATAAATCATTGTATATGTAAGTATACACTTACCTGTATCCAGAATTTATGGCCAGCACGTATGGCCACACGTAGATCAGTGGCTGATGTCTGTAACATGACTGTGGTGGTGGGTACACAACCCTGCACATATAATAACGTTGTATAGAATTCACACACACACACACACACACACACACACAGAGCAAACTGGGGGAATCTGAAAAGAATGGGGAGTTTTATCAATGTTAATATCCTGGTTTTGATAATATACTATCACTTTGATCGTATATTTGATAATATACTATCATTTTGCAAGATGTTGCCATTGGGAAAACTGGGTAAATGGCATATGGAATCTCTATTATTTCTTACAATGGCATGCGAATCTACAATTATCTCAATAAAAATGTCGATTATTAAAAAAAAAAAGTCAGACCCAAAAGAAAGTCTTTTTTCCCTGCAGTCTCAGGTTATACCTGCAGAATCATGATATGTTTGTATAATGCTTATGAAAAAGAAAAAAAATATGAAAGAGCCTAATGCCTTCATTTTAAAGGGGAGAAAACAGGTGCACCAAGTAAGTACCTACCCAAGCCCCTAAAATCTGTTAATGTTAAGGAGCTTGTCATCATTTCTGCCTTTCTGTGTTTATAATGGAACATTTTGTGGCAACTGCCAAGCCCTCCAGCCCTGGGTTAAAACAACTTTGGGATCTAACCCATCAGGACCACAACAGTCCAGCCATGTGATCTTAGAAAAATAATGTTTGAACTTTATAATTAGAATGAGAACGATCGTACCAACACCAACGGGATTTCAAGATGCTGAAATAAAATAATTCATGCTAGTACAGGGGGTAGATGGTGGGAGACTCTTAAAAGAATGCCTCTTTATTGTCAGGTAAAGTGCCAGACCCCGGACCCGAAGGCTTTGTAATAGAAAGACATAAAAGGTACAGTTCTTGCACTATGAACAAAGCCTAGAAAGAGAGATAAATATAAAGAAATAACCCAGAAGCATGGAGTGTGAGAACTATGGGGGTGTAGGGGATTTGGTGGTTGACGAGCCTGCCAAGTAAACTGGGGCCCGGTGCAAAGCGAGGCGTCAACGCTGCTCAGGGTTCTGCCCTGGAGGGTCGTGCCAAAGCGCCTAGTGGGAGGCTGGGAGGCTGAAGCCCCCTGGGGCCTCTCACCGCTAGGATGCCTGGGGCAAATGGCCTCTTTCTCAGAATCTTCCCTTTCCTCATCTCCAAAATAACAGAAGAATAGAATGGAATGGAATGGAGTCAGTAAGTCCAAGATGGGTCTTGTGTGGGGTGAAACTCAAGGTACTGGCAAGACTGTGTTCTTTCTGGAGGCTCAAGGGAGGACTGGTTTCCTCACCCTTCCTTAGCCATGTGTACCCCATTGCCCACTGAAGGCACCTAACTGCTTTGCCACCTCCTTACAGCTGCTTCATGTGGGTGGGGGGCACCAGGTGAGATTCCCCATCTCAAAGATTCAAGTGGGAAGTGCGTCACAAGTCCTCCTGTGGCGTGTGTTATATGACATCAGGACTGGGGTACAGGAAGCATGCATAAAGAGCTCTTGGGAATTTTCAGCCTAAACCCTGACAGACACTCTTGCACTCCCAACTCCTTCTTGTTCCTACTATACTCAGGACCAAAACTGCTGAGAGCTCTGCAAGCAGTTACTGGCCTTGATTGGGAAATGAGAAGATTCTGGGTGCGATGACCTGGGTTCTACATAAGTGGGCTCAGGTGGGTGCCAGGCTTGCTGGCCGTGTTGGAGCTGACGTCTCTAAGAGGGTGAGTTTGTGCTCTGTTCCACTGGGACGTGGAGGGGGTTTTGTTCAGGACAGATCTGGGGAGCAGAGCCACACACTTTGGAACATGGGCAGAGGCCCCATAAACCCCCAAATCCCAGCTGCTGCAGCACCCCTTGTGGGCTCCTTGTAGGGCCCAGGAGAAGAGAGGAACCTGCATGTCAAGGTTGGGAGGCCGGTGTATATTCCTGATTTCCTCTGTGTAGTCGAGGTGGTAGTGATTTGGGGTGGGGATGAAGGTTGGGGTGTCTGGTTTCATATACTTCTGCCCTCAATTTGAAGGTGTGACTTCTTGGGAGTCTGCTTTCTCCTGAGAAGAGGAGGAGGAGGAGAAAAATGGCCCTTTCATTTCTAAAGGTGATATCACAGGTGAATCGCTTACTTCTTATTTCCTTCCTAAAATATGAGTTTACATGGCCTAAAAACATTTTGCTAATTGGGGTTATAGGGAGACTCTGTTCCAGACCTCGACCCTAGCTTCTGGTTCTCTGGAACCTTGGGCATTCTTTAGTTTGTAGACGCATCCCCCCAGTCCCTGCCTTTATCTTTACCTTGTGATCTCCCTGGGTCTCCTCATTGGTCTGTCTCTGGGTCCAAATTTCCCCTTGCGTAAAGGCCCACCCTAATCTCATTTAATTACTTTACTTAATTACTTAATTACTTCTGTAATTACTTAATTACTTAACTTAATTACTTCTGTAAAAACCTTATTTTCTTTCTTTTGTTATTTTTTAAAAGATTTTATTTATTCACTTGACACACAGAGATCACAAGTAGGCAGAGAGGCAGGCAGAGAGAGAGGAGGAAGCCGACTCTCTGCTGAGCAGAGAGCCCGATATGCGGCTGGATTCCAGGGCCCTGGGATCATGACCTGAGCTGAAGGCAGAGGTTTAACTCACTGAGCCACCCAGGCACCCCAAAAAACCTTATTGTCAAATAAGATCACATTCTGAGACACTGGGAATTAGAGCTTCAAAGTAACTTTCTTGGGGGAACTGTCAGGAATCCATAACAGACAGATATAAAAAATAATCAAACTGATTTCTTCTGGGAGAGAAGTTTTCATTTATCTTGTGGTTACTGGTCACTTGACTTTTCAAATCCAAATTGATAACTGCCTTTGTTTTTGAAGGATACCTTTACTGGGTATAGAACTTTGGGTGTGTGACCTCAACTAAATGCTCAGTCACCCTGTTCTCCTGGGGCACTGGAATAGTCTGGAATCCTACATTCCTACCAAAGAAAGTAGGATTTCTTAGTGACCTCTGAAGTTTCTGTCCAACTCAGAATCCCAAGACTGTTCTCCCAAGTCTGAACCTGTGCAGGCACACTTCCAGTGTCCGGCAAGGACCCAGGGGAAATTCTCCTACAGGTGCTTAGGGCTCCTTCTCTAGCACCCTGTTCTCCCAACCCCAGCTATGTTGGAAGGAAGTTCCAACTCTGACATCCTCTACCCCCCGCCCCCCAACCATCCAGAAAGACCACTGCTTGGCTTCTATGTCCCTGCACTGTGGCTCTAGAAATGCCATCAATGAGAATGCCAGGATAACGTGCTTTTCTTCTGTCAAGGGTCACAGCCTTGGATAAGTTGCTTTCCAGTGTGTAAGAATAGTGGCTTCTCTATCTACCTTTTTAAGTTCTTTAGCGGTGAGAGGGCAACTTGAAGCCACTACTCCATCATGGCTAGAACCAAAAATGCTCTCACCTTTAAAATACAGCTCAAATTGACTTCATTTTTGCAGGTATCCCTCAACGCCTCAGCTCATAATAATCACAATCTTTATCAGTCCACAGTGCATGGCATGAACAAGTGATTGTATTAATCAGGGTTCTCCAACAGGAGATCTATATGGCTTATTATGTAACTCATGTGACTATGAAGGCTGAGAATGCCCCGGATCTGCAGTCAGCAAACTGGAGATGCAGGGCAGCTGATGGTGTAAGCTCTAGCCCAAGTAAGAAAGCCCAAGAACCAGGAAAGTCAATGGTGTAAGTTCCAGTCTGAAATCTGGCAGGCTTGAGACTCAAGACTCTGTTTAAGACTGAAGGCAGGGAAAGACCAACACTTAGCATGTTCCAGCCCAACACTTAGCATGAGGAGCATCCTCACTGTTCACCTGGGCGGTATTCTGAGGCTTCAGTCATAATCCCAGGGATGGCAGCCTCCCTCTGCTGACCCCTCTGCCAAGCACATACACCAAATGTATTTCTTTAGTTGTTCTTTTTTTCATGAGGATAGGCAACTTTGCCTCCCCAAACTCTACAAGGACAAAGTAGACTTCTTACAGTTTCTACTTCCCATTATAGCTTTTGGCCACGCATTTTTAAACATCCTTGTATACTGTCTCCCTCTTATGCCCAATTTGAAAGACACCTACTGAGAGCCACATGGAAGCATTTATAAAGTATAAATTTTTATTTCAGGAGTCCGTCCAATTGAGAGATGTGGCTGTGATCTTTTCTCCGGACCAGTGGGCTTATCTGAGCTCTGAAGAGAGACAATTGTATACGGATGTGATGCTGGATAACCTTGATTACCTAGTGTCTTTGGGTAAGGAGATCTTTCCTTGTTAAAAACTGCCCGTGGTAGAATTTTTTCCTTCTGTGTGCATATCTGCAAAGACCCTGAGAATGCTTGACTGAATTTCAACTTGACATTCCTCAGCAAAAGGCTGGAGCTATGTGATGCTAGGAAAGGACACTTTCATCTCGTGAGGAGTCAGGCTTTCTATTGTCCACCATCTTCCAAACCACTGAACTTTCCTTAAGTGCCATGCTTCTCAGGCTATTGTGTGCCTAAGAAACAGCTGGGAAATGGCTAAAAAATGTAGATAGTCCTTTTTTTTTTAAGATTTATTTATTTATTTATTTGATAGCTAGAGATCACAACTAGGCAGAGAGGAACGCAGAGAGAGAGAGAGAGAGAGAGAGGAAGGGAAGCAGGCTCCCTGCCAAGCAGAGAGCCCGATGCAGGGCTCGATCCCAGGACCCTGAGATCATGACCTGAGCCGAAGGCAGAGGCTTTAACCCACTGAGCCACCCAGGCGCCCCTAGATAGTCCTTTTTTAAAAAAGAATACAAATAGTATTTTGGAGGTAGCCGAGAGATTTTTAAGTTGGTAATGAGACTCCTTATCACCAAAAGTGTGGGTCTAAAAAGTGGGTAAGAATCACAGCATGATCAAAGTCCTTTATTTCTCTTAGGACACTGGACTTATAAGGCAGAAGTGGTATCTGCTTTGAGGCAAGGGAAGGACCTCTTGATGGTGGAGAAAGAGGTGACAAGTGCTCCATGCCCAGGTAACTGACCGGCACCAAGCAGGTGGAAGCCATTACGTCTCACACCCCAACTGGTCCGAGTAACCTGGACCCCCGAGGTGACAGGAGAGGAACTCTTCCACAGGCTCCCAAAGAACTCTCGTGTCTCCCCACCCCATCTGCCATGTTCATCACTCTCCCTGAAATCCTTTGTTCAGTGTTAGGACACCAAATGGTGTGCTGGTAAAATAATGAAGCTTAAGTTACCACATGAAGCAACAGAAGGATAAAGAGCTGAACTGGTCAAGTAACTTATCAGTGACTGGAATGAATGAATGGCTTAGCTGGGGAAAGTGTCATGAAAAGCCCCCACCCCCACCCCAAGAAAGAGTTCAGGAGAAGGATTTTTTTCTCTCTCTCTCTCTAGATTAAGATAATAGTTTAATCAAATGTACCATAACCAGAAGAACGATCAAATACACCTTCTGATGAAGAGTGAGGACACGCCCCCCCCACCCCCCAACTTCAGTACAGAAACTAGAAACTGCCAAAATACAAGATCATCTAGGAATTTCAGACAAATGGGCTTGGTTTCAGGGCATGACACAGAAGGCAGCTCACTAACATGCTCCTGAAAGTCAAGGGACAGAAAGTTAAAAGCTGGGACAGATGATGAGGACTTGGCTTGAAACATGATTAGATCTGAAGATTGGAGTAAGATCCGCAAATGCACATAAGCTGTTGTTGGCATTTTTGGGAAATGGGTCTGGAAGCCCACTCAAAGCTTTTATAAGATTGTTCCCAAGAATTCCAAGTAACACTGGGCCTTCTTATTCTTTTTTTTTTTTTTAAATTTAGCAGTCTACTTTAAAAAAATATATTTTATTTATTTATTTAACAGAGAGAGATCACAAGTAGGCAGAAACAGAAAGAGAGGGGGAAGCAGGCTCCCCACTGAGCAGAGAGCCCGATGCGGGGTCTGGATCCCAGGACCCTAAGATCATGACCTGAGCCGAAGGCAGAGGCTTAACCTGGTGAGCCACCCAGGCGCCCCTGGGCCTTCTTATTCTTAAAAAATGTAATGACCTGGCCCAAACTCCTTTCCCACCCCAAACTAGTTCATCGATCCACAGCAGTCTTCTCCAAACTCTGATTCCACTGATGTATTTGTCTTTCTTTCTTACCTGTTCATGCTCTGTGCACTTCTGATATTTTTCTATCAGGTTGTAGTCCCTTTAAGATTTACTCCAGTATTATTTCCTACCCTCTCCACTGCCTTGTTTTAGAAAAGCAATCTGTTTGCTTTCTGTTTTGTTTTTACCACTTATATACACATATGTCTACTTAAGAAGAACAATTCAGACTGTTTGCGGCTGGCAGTCAGGTATATAATTCAGTCAATCCCACTGTTCACTTTATAGCCAATGATCACTGTTGCTACATTCAAGAATCCCCTATTATGTTGCATTTCCTTCCTTTGTAGCCTGTGATCTCTTTCTTCTCCCTACCCACAGCCAATCTGCTATATTTCCTATGCTAAATATGCACATATTAGTTATAAAATACAGTTTCAAATATAACTGCATTTTAATTTAAATGGCATGCTGTGAAAAATCTATCTTTCCATTTATCTCTGTCTCTGAGGTCTTTACAAGTTATATATACAGAAACATATATGTGTCTGCCTATTGTAGTGCAATATAGTGTTTTATAGTATGTGTCCACCATATTTAACATAGGACACTTTTTTCCTAACAATAGGTAAGTCTCTACAACTCTTTCTGACCATACTTTATCAGATTTATCCCTGAGTATTTAATCTTTTTGATGCTATTGTAAATAGTGTTTTTTAAATCTTTTAAAATATGGATTGTATTGAAATTAAAGGATCAAAGAAACACCTATGCATGGCTCAAAGAATCAAACAATACTCTTAGGCTGACTCTGTCATCTTCCTTTTCTCTATCTATCCCTGATTTACTCTTCCCAGAGAAACCACTTAACTCCAGTAAGAAACAGCTGAGAGGGATGCCTGCTGGCTCAGTTCGTGGAGCACGAGACTCTTGATCTTGGGGGCATGAGTTTGAGCCCCACGTTGGGTATAGAGATTACTTAAAAATCTTGGGGGGGAGGAAAGCTGAGTAATCTTTTTTTTTTTTTTAGTTCTATTTTTACTGTTTTTTCCTTATCTAGTTTAGATCTTGATCGACTCCGCCCATTGTACGTATATTCCTCTCCTATCCCCACAACATGCTGTATGATATGATCCCTTCTTGTTACGTCGGTATTCAGTTTAGGTAACTGTGCCTGACTTTATAGGACTAGACTCCCTCATGGTTGAGGCAAGCAGTCTTGAACAACTTAGTAGTTTTTCCTGGGGTTCATAACAACTTCAGAGCTTTTTTCAGTTCTTATCTAAAGGTCCTCAATCCATCTTGCAAAATTCTGGAAAAACTAAAAAGCCTATTATACTACATATGTCAGGTGTCTAATAATTCTGTGAGCCCTCACTCCTGGACTCTCCATTTCTAGACCCCTCTGTTGACTTCATGCAATTCTCTCCACCTATCTCCCTCTTCAACATCACTGTATTACTTTTTTTTTTTTTTAGCACCTTTATGGACACTCTTCAAGTAATAAAACAATTTTCCCCCTCAACAACAGATAGCATCTCTCCTCTTGCCACTGTATAAGCACATCCCTTCCTTTCCATTTATCTTCTCCCCACCTCACCCTTCAAACACTGCTATTCATCAAGCTTAATTTTACATTATCCTCCCTGATAGCATCTGCATCCTATTCTGTAATAACCATACTCCCTTCAAAGATGAAAACCATAAACAGCATTTACACCATTATGCTTACATGATGGTCATTGAATGACTATGATTGGATGTCTTTGTCTTTGGCTCCAAAATTTTTAAGTACATAATACTCAGAGGGAAACACTGAAATGAAGTCTACTTTCTTACAGCATATTTAAGTAGGGTACACTTTTTTCTACTTTTACCATCTACTCAAAATCCTGCAGAATTTTAATTTCTACTTGAAGGATGCCTTTCTTGCAGTTTCACTGATACTTTTTTTGCTTAGGGTGAGAAACCTGCATTGCCTTTGCATCTTTGTCAAAAAATCAGTTGTCTACTCTTAATCTCATGAAACAAACAGGGTTGCTAGGGGGCAGAGGGGGAGGGATAGGGTGGCTGGGTTATGGACATTGGGGAAGGTATGTGCTATGGTGAGTGCTATGAAATGTGTAAGCCTGATGATTCACAGACCTGTATCCCTGGGGCAAAAAATACATTATATGTTAATTAAAAAATCAGTGGTCTATATCCATGTTCATGTTGTTCCCTTACTACCCTTCTAGTGGCTGTAGAATCTGCAGTTAGATCACCTCTTTCATTCCTGACATTAGTAATTTGTGTCTTTTTTTTTTTTCCCTGATGAGTCTGGTTAAGTTGGTCAATTTTCTTTTCTTTTTTAAAAAAAATATTAAGTAATCTCTACACCTATGGCTCAAACTCATGACCCCAAGATCAAGAGTTGCATGCCCCATGGGGCACCTGGGTAGCTCAGTGGGTTAAAGCCTCTGCCTTCAGCTCAGGTCATGATCCCAGGGTTCTGGGATCAAGCCCCTCTTTGCTCAGCAGGGAGCCTGCTTCCCACTCCTGCCCCCACCTCTCTGCCTACTTGTGATCTCTGTCTGTCAAATAAATAAATGAAATCTTAAAAAAAAAAAAAGAGTCACATGCCCCTTCTTTTTGTTTTACTGTTTTTGTCTGTATTGGTTTCTTGTTTTCTATTTCATTGATTTCTTCTTTGATTTTTATTATTTCCTTCTACTTTGGTTTAATTTGCTCCTTTAAAAAAATTTTTTAAAAAGATTTATTTACTTATTTATTTGACAAAGAGAGCACAAGTAGGCAGAGCAGCAGTGAGAGGGAGAAGCAGGTTCTCCACTGAGCAGGGAGCCTGATGCAGGGCTCGATCCCAGGACTCTGGGATCATGACCCAAGCTGAAGGCAGCCACCCAACTGGTGGAGTCACCCAGGTGCCCCTCTTTTTAAAATTTTCTTAAGGGGAAGCTGAAGTCATGGATTTGAGACCTTCTTCTAATATAGGTACTTGGTCCTATGAATTTTACCCAAATACTGCTTTAGAGGTATCTTACAAATTCTTATATACCGTGTCTTCATTTTCTTTCAGTTCAAATACTTAATTTCTCTTTTCATTTGTTTGAGTAGTTAGAAGTATATTACTTAGTTTGAAAGAACTGGGGAATTTTGCAAGGATTTTTCTGTTAAGTTCTAGTTTAATCCTATTGTAGTGAGAGAAACTACTTTGCATAGCTTGAGTCTTTTAAGTTTGTTGAGACTTGTTTTTATGGCCAGAATGTGGTCCAACTTGGGAAATATTTCCTTGTGCACTTGACAATGTATATTTTGTTGAGTGGGGTGTTCCATTAACAGCAATTAGATCTAATTGGTTGACAGTGTTGTCCAAACCTATCCTATATTTGCTGGTACTCTGCTTACTCCTTTAATCAATTATTGAAACAAGGTATTGAAATCTCTAATTATAATTTTGAGTTTGTCTACTTCCCTTTGATATTCTTTTTGCATCCTGTATTTTGAAACTCTGTAGGTACATAAACATTTAAGGTTGCTTTGCTCTTCATTGACTACTTTATCATTATGAAATATTTTTATTCCTGGACATTTTTATTGCTCCGAGATGGGTTTTATCTGCTATTAGTATAGCCAGCCACTCCAGCTTTCTTTTGACTGGTAGCATGGTGTACATATTTCCCATCCTTTTCCTTTTAACGTATTTGTGCCATTAAATATTTAAAGTGAGTTTCTTTAGAGAATATATAATTCAGTTTTCCTTATCCAATCTTGATAATCTCTACTTTTTTAATAGGGGTGTTTATCCCAGTAGATTTGAGTGAGAGGGGAGGGAAGAATTTGTCCCTTCATGATAGTTGGTGAAGTCTGGTGATATTTTTGGTAGTGACAACTGGGGATGGGAGTGTGCTACTGGCCTTTAGGGGCTAGAGGCCAGAAATGCTATTAAATATCCAATGTGCTCA